>JAEQML010077245.1:0-12967 GCA_016904865.1 Pissodes strobi
TTTTTTTTGTATGTGTATGGAATAAAGTGTACAATTTGTTTTTACTTGCGGTGTTTCATTTGGCTCGACAGTAGTTGAGTATATCGATTTATCTTTTTCCAGCTGAGTTTTTTTTGTCTTACCGGCGGAGTTTCAAGGACGGGGGTTGTGTAGCAAGTTCCGGGAACATCGCGGGGACTTCCACTTCGGTCCGTTTCGAAGTTGGTGGCGCCCAAACGAACTACACGTCGGAGCCGCGGCAATTGCCCGCTCGCCTAACAGCTTGCTGCAGGACTTTGCGTTTTGGTCCCGCCCAGTGTGCATCAAGTAGAGGAGACCGGGTCGAATTCGGTAGGTGATTTATTCTAATTCTTGGTGGAACTCATCATAGCTCCACAAGCTTTGAACATCTCTTAATTTAATTTAATTTTTAATTAACTTTTTTTTAATTAAAAAAATAAGGATTTCCTTTTCGAAAGAAAAGTGCGTGGCAATCTTCATATTCAAACAGGCTTTTGATTAAACTGTACATGCTTATTTTTATTTGTTCACTATTTTTATCAAACATTAAAACATAACAGAAAAAGAGAATCCGCAGAATAAATAAGCCATTACTTTACCTTAAAAGTTTTTGTCCACCACATAATTTTAATTTATGCACCATTTTAATCACTTCTTCGAACTCACTAAAATTATGTAATAATGTGTATTTTCCATCAAGCTTAATCTCAATTTTTCCTAAGAGTACCTACAAATATAATAAATTAATACATTGGTAAACTATATGCCAAACAATATTTAAAAAATAAAATCACAATGTATTTATGTATTTATTATATTGTAAACATTTTTTATTACTTGTATTCTTTCTTTTTCAAGACCTATTTTATTTTTTTTCTTTGTATAATATGCAAGATAATCTGTGTAATTTTGATTTTGTGTTTATTTATGTCTTATATTATGTATAAGTTTTATATTTCCATTGAGTGTTTTTTTTGTCTCTCTCTAACTATATTAAGTATTAGACTTAGGACCGCTTTGTTAATGCCATATGTAATGTTTAAACAATAAAGCATATTTGATTGGTTGATTATTACCTTATAAGACATATCTTGGTGAATTATAACTTTTTTATCAGATGTGTAAGTTTCATTCCATTCCACAAAAATTATTTCATTTCGTGCAGGAATAACAGACCCTGACCAAAACAGATTTGGAGTAGAAGTAGAAGCTCTCAAATCTATTCAAAATATTATCATCCTTTAAATGATCACAAAAATTGGTATTCCTCTACAGTCTGCATTAAAGATTCATTTCTTGTTGCATCCTGTACTGTAGTGATTGAGCATGGTTCCGAAACTGACATATATTTTTTTTCAATGTCGAAATATCAGCTCTTTCAGAGGGAGACTTCCTTCTTTTTTTTTAGTATTTGATAAATAAGAAGGGAGGTTAGGGAAAATACATGGCACTGATCCATCTCTCAATTTTGGTTTTCCTCTCTTGTTGCTACCATCAAGCAATTTTGTTTCATAAATATGAAATATCTTCCTCGGGAAAAGTCCGCATACAGCATTATTACTCTTAATTTCTATATCTTTTCAAGGAATTGCTTGTTGCCACTTTAATAGAAGTGTTGGACCCTAAAAGAAAAACCAATAGAGTGCAATTAGTATTAGAGACAATATTGTTATACACGAGTTGATGTAGGAGGTACCACAAAAATTTTGTACATAACACTCTAAAATGCCATTTGGTCATTTCCTACTTTACGTGGCAGATAAATTTAAATATGGATGATACCAAAGCATGCAACTCGCCTACAGAAGTATAACATACATTTCACTATGCAAAAACTCGTCTTTCTTGTAAAAAAAATTAAAACAGTTCTTCACTTTCACACTATTTTATTATCTGCAGCACACACAAATAAAATTGGCAAAGATTGCTGCCATCAAATGACTGTTTCCCGTTCCCCCTAAATGTATTTTTGGAAATAGGTCATGGAGAGATGTCTGATTGGTGTATATAGACAAACTAAAAAACATCTAAAAGCGATGTAAAAATACTCAATTTGTGTGATTGAGAAAAAAACACAAAATCAGCCTGCCCCGTAATATGTAACTCATTAATTTTGTGGAAACTCGCCTTGCACATATCCCATACATTTACTTGTTAGACAAAATTAGACCTTTTGCCAATGGTTACATTTCAAAATAATGACATACATAAGACCTACATGTAATATTAAATAAGATTCCATCTAATAATGCATAATTTTAGTTTGCAAGAGTATGAGTTTTAAAACAGTACTTCGGTACCCATAACCCTCTATGCAAAGGCATATATTTAAACGTCGAGGCCTTTCGCATGCTGCATTTACTAAAAATTACCGATTATGCGTTATTACTTGGATAAACCAATAATTATAAATTAATAATAATAGGTATGTCCTTCCATGACTTTTTTACAGGTTAGGTGCAACATGAAACTTATTAGTAATTATTATAGAAACTGGAGCAAACTTTTTATCATTTCTTAAGGAATGAAGAGTAATAGATAAATAAAATATATCAAATATACATTTTAGTTTACCTTAGGTGCTTTGAAAAGGCTTGGATGAGCTTGACCCGTCATATTCTGGATCTTCTTATCAGAAGGATATCCTGTTCTGCAGCCGGGTACAAAACAACTTCTGCTTAAATTAGCTTTGTCTGAACTTATAGTTAGTCACGTAAACAAAATAAACACAATTAACACAAGTTTTTTAACAAAAAAAGCGGAAAAATCACAAATTCTCCATAAGACACCGTGTTCAAACCGTATCACATAGCCAACTATGGCGATCCTGTGAACTATTACAAAAGTATGACCAGAAATCCGAATTTCTGCCATTGTCGATTGCTCTCCTTCCCTCTAGCCCTCCTTAGTCTGCACATAAAGGAAATAGGTTTTGGCGTAATTTATAATATTAAATTTTAAAATATGACGACTTAAGCCCCTTAGTCGTATACTGCGTTGGAAATGGTTGAGATACGCCCAGATACCTACTTATTGAAATACTTGAATCTTCTTGATGATCATGGCATTAAAACAGTAAATTTATTTTCAGACGGCTGTAGTGGTTAAAATAAGAATTCTATTGTAATATCTATGTTCTTGCTTGTGGTAAGTGCGTCAAAACATATAGAAACAATTTCTATTTCTTCTTTCGAACCATATCACGGTCAAAAGTTCCATTGATAATGCTGTTAAAAAATCAGGTGATTTAGTATTTTGTACCATCCCAGTTGGCCCCAATTTTAAAACTCGCTAGAAGAAATAATCCGTACATCGTCCACTTGCTAACATCACTTTTCTCACTACTTAGTATTTTGAGATACGCCCCTTCCACTTGAAAGGGATGAATTATTTTATATTACTTTGTTACCTACATTCCTTTTTCTTCCATTAAGTCGACAAATTCCACAACTAATATTTTAAAATTAGGAAAAATATTGTTATCTGTCCCCTGTCTGTAGCTAGAGCTAACAAGGTAACTAATTTCTGGGAAAGAACATATAATTTAATTTCCGCATTATTTAGCCTCCTAAGATAGGCCAACATTACTGAAGGATCCCAAGTATTTTGGCATACCCGGTCTCAACATGTAAACACCTTTAAAGAATCTTCGAATCCTAAAATCTTGCGAAAGGTCGGGCGCTATCTGAGCTAGTGTTAAGCGAGCTGTATGAGCCTCCCTTATTAAATTGCATTGTAAGAAATTCTAAAACCTCTTCTGCTGAAACAGAATAAGGATCGGCCTTTTTTGAGGCACAAAACTCCCACCAACTTCCAATGGAGATTCAGGAACTCGGCCTAGTTGCAACGCTTTCCTGATAACAGACCTTCCATCAAAGAAAGGTGTGCCGACAGTGGATGCTGCAATCTACCAAAAGAAAGAAGATTGGGCTTAGGCTTAAATATCACTGGTTTCTTAACTAAAAGTGATACAAAAAATTGGGTACGATGGTTGACTAGGCTACATGGGAAGCACCAAAATACCCCTTGCTTTTTCAGTGATAATCTTTTCCAGTTCGCAGAATGAGCGAAAAAGGAGGAAAAGCATAAAAGAAAAACTCCGACCATTTTAACGAAAAGGCATCGACGGCCCAAGCATCTGGATCATTAAACCATAATACGTAAACATTACATTTTTTATTTACGTGCAAATAAATCTATGTCCGGAGGACTGAACCTTTCAATCAAAGATTCAAATTTTGAATGAGCAAGAGCCCATTCTCGTATCTATGTGTATGTTGCGGGAGGCCTTATCCGCTACAATATTGTCCGATGATCTAAGGTAAGATGCGAAAATATAGATATTCTTACTTTCACACCATTGCCAAATTGATCGAGCAAGAAAATTCAGCCAGGAAACTGAACACTCCATTCGGTTAATGTAGGCTATGGCGGTAGTTTTATCGACCCTGCAGAGAATAAAACAATTTTTCAAATTATTGGCGTAACATTTTAGACCGAAAAATATGGCAAGAAGCTCCAGGTAATTTATGTGCTGTGTTTCTTCCTTCTGCGACCAAAACCCATGGGAACTATTATCGTTACAGCAGATCCCCCAACCCGTATTAGATGCGTCCGAATAAATTTCTCTGGCAAAATTGCCCATTTTCAAAATTTTTTATCGTGTTTTAAATTTTCCATCCACCAATTTAAGTTCTCGTTCAAGCAATCTGGAATCTGCATACTAGTATTATAATTTCCCCGCGATTTTCTAAGAGCTAAATGTCTTTCTCGCTCGAACAATTTTGAGTATAGATAGCCATATCTCATAGCAAGGCAAACATTTTTACGGAAAGAAGGTGTTTAGTCGTGTCACCAATTCTCAGCTGCAATAAACTTTTTTCACGGTGGTAGGATTCCCGAGCACTAACATCTTTATGCCACTAACAAAAGCAACAGCAGATTGGTGAAATATTAATTCAAGTAACTTTAATCTAATTGATTTGTGGGTCCTGCTATTTGATTCAAAGTATTTAGACGAGATACCTGACTTTATTTCTTATCTGCAAAGTGAACAGTTGTGGAATGTGTTTGTGTTTTTTTTTTGAGGCACTGACCTAGTTTGTTTATGTTGTTGCATGCTTTTTGTCGTCTGCTTGGTTTGTTTATTTACTTATTTACTGATTGAGTGTTTACGTTTTTAAACTTGGGCAAATTTTATATAGATTTCTGCAAATATGGCTTTGGTTTTCCAGTGCTGCAAAACTAAGTCGCAAAATAACTTAATATGCATACAATGTCATAGTATTTACCATAAAAGTTGCCTTCAAAGACGCAGAGGAGTGGAGGTCTTCCGCGACAACCTAGTCTTATGCTCGGCGGACTGTTACGAGCAGGCTAACAGCTCGGATCCCACATCAGTGTCATGCCTTACGCAAGCCCTAAAGGAAGCCAATGCTGATCTTGTAGGCAGATCTAATCATATGGCTTAAGACTGATTATCAGACTCTTCTCAGGGAGGCAGAGTCATTAGAACGTGACCTTACAATCGAGAACAATGCGTTGAAAAGCAAATTGTTTGAATTAAGCCAAAATGCTCATGCTGCATATTGCTCTCTCAGACTTGCCCATCAGGTATCTCCAGCTGTGATAGTGCTTGCCAAACAGCGGACAGCAATTATATGAGCGAACTTGAGGCGAGTACAGCTGAGCTACAAAGAACTAAAGACGCTCTAAAACTTGATTATGAGACTAATAAAGAGGAGCTGCGCAGATCTATGGATGCCTTATCTGAGATCAAAGATCTTAATATGCAAATGCACACAACAATTGAGACCCAAGACTAGGAAATTCAATTTCTCTCAAGTGAACTGGAAAGCTTCAAACAACTTTTGTCCAATACCTTAACTCACGCTACTGATGATCGGCAGTGCAACAATGGTCCCCTGTCTGTGCCTGCATCGGATGTGACTGGCCGTTCTTTATGCGATGAATTGTCTGTTGTTGACCCCGCCTTGGTTCAGAGTGCATCACTTATGGAGAGTGGTGGCTCGCTTCATGCGCGGGAGCAGGTCACAACCACTCGAGCTTCATTGCAGTCTCGGTCTACACCTGACCTGCCCGATGTGTCGGTGTTTGGTGGCCGTAGTGCTAGGGGCATTTCGTCTGGCATGCTGTGCTACGCTGACCGGTCAGTGAATTGGATCAGTGGAGAGGTGCATCCTGATTACACTCTGACTCAAATGGCGGATCGAATCTTCCAGTTGTCTACTTCTTTCAGCTATAGAGACAATATAGTTATATGGATAGATTTAAGGTCCAATATGGATATGAATGTTAAAAGTTTGAGGAAGTTGTTTTCCATGGGCGCATTCTCAAACTTAATAATCTCTTTAACTTATAAAAAATCAGTTCCTAGTGGCTATATCAGTTTTGTCAATGTGTGCCAACAATTTCTCCATAGCAATCATGCTTCAATCAGAATTTTCGACAACATTGATTTAGGTAATAGGCATAGACTTGGTAAAAAGCATCTTTGTCGGAATCTCGTTAATTATGTGCTAGCTAGCCGTGTTCTCACGGGTGTTTTCACTTTGTCCAATTTGAAACACATGTGCATTAGTGACCACTCAATAGTAAATAACTCTTCTTTAGTGGTCGGCGTTCCGCCTGTATGTCTGGATTCTGACAAATCTGCTTCTGACAATTCTTTTTTAGAGTAAAAAATGACACGAGCAGTTTAATTTTGCTCTTAAATATCCAGTCAATTCGCAATAAAATTGACGAACTTTTTGTTATTTTAGAAAGTTTAAATTATCCTTATATTGTTCTATTGAAAGAACATTGGCTTAAGCCAGATGAGCCTTTATATGTTCCCGGTTATTGTGTTGGCTCCAAGTTTTGTAGGTTGAGTAGAGGGTACGGGGGTACTGTCGCCCTTGTGAGTGAGGGGGTCTCTCAGGCTTTTGACCACTTTGATAAGTTTGATAACATGCTCGTTGAGAGGGAGTTTGAGTTCTCAATTGTACACTCCAGAGAATCAAATTGCTTTATAATATGCATTTATCGCTCTCCTGGATGCAATCTCTATATATTTTTAGATCGACTGGAGTCTCTTCTGTCAAAATTTTCACTAAAACACAAAATAATTTTAACTGGTGATCTAAATATTGATTTTGAAGACATTAATAATCGTTGGACCTTGGCACTACATAACTTATTCAACTCTTTCAATATTAGCATGCATGCCCATCAGTCCACTCGTGTAACGGACGCGTCATCTACTACAATTGATTACATTGCCTTTAACATCTGCGATGCTGTTCCTTGTGACGTTTTTGATCCGGCTTCATCAGACCATAATGCTATTGTAGCAAGTATTCCTCTAGCATGTAATACCTTGCCGGGAGTGAGTAGACCGGGTAGGATCTACAGCGCGCATGGATTCCGAGTGTTGCGTGAGAGCTGCATTTCCTTCGATTGGGACTCTACATTGAATGCGGAGATCCCCCTGCAGTGCTTCCACGAGTCGTTGGCCAGCATTGTTGATGTTTCCTTTCCGGTTCGCTATCTGAGGGTACGAGCAGGGATCGCAAGCGGTGGTTGACCAAGGGCATTCGCACATCATCGTCTAATCTAAGGTTTTTGGAATACTGTGCGGAAAAAGTACCCTAATAATGAAATGGTCCGGCTTATTATTATTTTTTCTTTGGGTAGAGAAGGATGTACAGGCAAGTTATCAAAAATGCAAAAAGATGTACTATTCCAAACGCTTGCGTTATTCCAACAACCAGCAAAAAGTCTTGGTCCATTGTTGGTGAAATAACTGGGAGAGTTTCCAATAATATCAAAATATCCAACATTAATGCACGCGACCTCAATAATTACTACTGCACAGTTGCCGAAAATCTGACTAAGGACTTGCACCCTGCAACTGACCCTCTATCTTATCTCCCCAACGCCCATGTTCCTGAGACGTTTTATTTTTCTCCGACCACACCTCAAGAAGTGGATGAAACTATCAAATCCATGAAAAACAGGAGGGCTGCTGGTGAGGACGGAATTTCCTTGAACATAATGGCTCAGTTACCAATGGATGCCATTGTTGCGTTCTCTTCCGTCATTGACGTATCATTTGAGACGGGGATTTATCCGTCTAGCCTGAAAGTTGCCAGGGTCATTCCCCTCTTCAAGGGAGGTGACCATGGTTCCCCGTCAAATTATAGGCCGATTTCTCTTGTTTCCACACTATCGAAACTGGTTGAAACCCTTGCGCGTAAACGAATTACTTCTTTCTTAGTTAAACACAATATAATAAATCAACACCAGTATGGTTTTCAACAGGGTAAGAGTACATCTGATGCTATGTTTGATCTCTTATCGAATTTATTTCGGGGTATCAACAGAGGGGAGACCTCCGCGGCAGTGTTCTGTGACTTATCTAAAGCGTTTGATTGCGTGAGCCACGGTATACTGCTGCGGAAACTATCGGTTTATGGCTTCCGTGGGGTGGCTTCTGAGAGGTTTCAATCCTTTCTCTCGGATCATGTTCAGTTTGTGTCTTTGGGGGGTGTTTCGTCCAGTAAGCAGTGTTCCATGCGGTGTCCCTCAGGGCTCTGTCTTGGGACCTACTTTGCTTCTGGTCTTCATTAACGATCTTCTTCAGCTTGACTTGTCTGGTTCCATCACGGCATTCGCGGATGATGCGTCTGTATCATGGGGTGGTCACGACGTAGACCAACTCAGGGCTGATATGTCGTCCGACATCTATAAAATTAAGGAATGGTGCGACTCTAATCTTCTCTGTCTAAACTTGTCGAAGACTCACATTCTTGGGTTTAACTGTATGGTAGACAGCATTGAGATAGGTAATCATTCTATTACTTCTGTTGATAATTCTATGTTCCTTGGGCTGATTTTGGACGATAGCCTAAAGTTTCAGCATCACATTCTAAAATTAAATAAAAAGTTGGCCTCTGGCTGCTACTCTATTCGTATTACCTCCCAAGAATTGGTGAAACACTTCGCCCGTAACATTTATTTTGCGAATGTTGAATCACACCTCAGATATGCCCTTCCATTCTGGGGTGGCTATTCAAGGTATTTATTCCAATCAGTCTTCGTCCTTCAGAAAAGAGCAGTGAGAAACTTATGCAATGCCCATCCTAGAGCTCATTGCAAGCCTCTTTTTATTTCCAATAATATACTAATCTTTGCCTGTTTATTCATCTTAGAAACTGCTTGCCTTATTCATAAAAACAAAACCTATTTTTCTAATCGCCAACAAATCCATTTCACGAGACAGATAGACCATGTGTCCCTACTTATCCCTCGCCTGAGCCTCATTAGAGACTCCTTCATTTATAATGGCTTAAAGATATATAACCACCTAAGCTTGGAGATGAGACGTAGCCTAAATCTGAGGATGTTTAGGAAGAAGTTGAGGGACCGGCTGTTGTCGAAGGCATTTTATGGCATTGACGAATTCTTTAAGCAGGATAGTATTTAGATATGCTAGGTGTGCCATGTATTACTTAGTATTGTGTTAAGTGTGGTACTTTTGTACTTAGCGTATATGTATTTGTGTCAAGATTCAATTGACTACAAAATTGTGTATGTGTCAAAATTTTAATCATGCTTTGTCAATAAGATTTATTTTTTTATTTATTTATTTATTTAAATAATATATTTCCTCAATTAAAAAGTGATGACACAGTAATTGATGAAAGTAGTCAAAAAGAAACTTAACTAAAACTAGACAAGACATTACTGACACATAAGAATGTTTCATACACTAAAAAATTCATCCATGGTATAACAATTTTTGTTCAATAATATCTTCTTTAGCCGTTTTTTGAATATATTAACATTAGGAGAACTCTTTATATCCATGTCAAGGAAATTAAAAATCTTGCATCCCTGAAAGTAAAAGCTTCTCTGATAACTCGCTGTTCTATGGTGATCAGGAGCCAATAAATTTCTAGCACGGGTATCATGCGCATGCATAACCTGGTTGACCGTAAATAGAGATCAGTTCTTATAAACAAAGACAGATACTTCCATGATATAAACTCCAACTAATGTAAGAACTTTTAGTTTCTTAAATGAATCACGACATGACTCTCTAAATTTTAGACGAGCCATTATCCGAATTGCATATTTTTGGATCAAAAAAACTCTCTCAGCATAGACACTTAATCCCCAATTCAAAATACCATATCTTAAATGGCTATGAAAATTAGCATAATAAAGAGATAGAAGAGTTGGAGTGCTACAATTACAGGAAAGAAAATTAAGACCATAACAGGCTTTACGTAATTTTGCGCACAATGCATCAACATGAGGTTCCCAGCTAAGTCTATGATCCACAAATACCCCCAACATTTTTGGATTTTCACTGGTTTTAACTTCTTCCTGAGAGCCTCGAACAAGAACTATATTGTCGTCACTATTTCCCCGTAACATATAGTTCATTATTACCGTTTTGTTTTTATTAATATTTAGGAAATTTTTCTCGGACCAGAACACAACTCGCTGATAGACAGCTTCTGCATCAAGAATAAGGTCATTTTTTGACTCATTGAAAATTAAAATATTTGTGTCGTCAGCATAACAAATTGCCTGAACATTATTGGAAAAATTGTTAATGTAATTGATTAGATCATTGGAGTAAATGAGATACAACAATGGTCCGAGAATTGATCCTTGAGGAACACCCTGCTGAATTTGATTAATTTTACTAGATATGTTATTAAGTTGAACAATTTGAGATCTTCCCTCTAAATACGACTTAAATAATTTTAATGGCAAGCCTCTTACCCCGAGGCGGCCCAACTTGGCAAGCAGTAATCCGTGGTGGACAAAATCGAAGGCGCGAGAAAAATCGATAAAAAGACCTATAACTGCCAGTCTACTATCCAATGCATCGATAATTTTTTTATTAAAAAAGCAGAGCGCTGTTTCTGTACTCTTATTTTTTGTAAAACCATGTTGAGCATGTGAGAGTATATTATTAACGTTCAAAAAATGTGATAATTGTTCTTTCATGTTGAGTTCAAATATTTTAGAGATGCTAGTTAGAAGACTAATAGGTCGATAATTTGTATAATCATTAGAGTCTCCCTTATTCTTATATAGTGGCACTACAGTAGCTAATTTCAACTTATCAGGAAACGTACCACATTCGATTGACAAGTTCATCAGAAAAGCAAGTACTTCAGATAATTCAGTCTTACATTTTTTAAACAAATTGTTGGACACTTCATCATATCCACTGGCGTTGGAAGTCTTAAGCATATCTATTAGTTTACAGACATCCGGACCACACAGAGGACGCAAAAACATAGTAACACCCTGTAAAGGGATATTTGATTCAAGAAAATGTACATCCACAGTCTTATTCAAATGGCCTGACCCAATAAAATGATCATTAAATTCATCGGCCGCTATGCCATCCGGAAGCCTAATACCATCTCTAACCACCTCAACAATACTGTCACCAGTATGCTTTTTCTGAAGTTGGTTAATAGTTTTCCACATAGTCTTGGATTTATTTTGAGAAGTAGCAAGGCGTTCATCATAATGTCTAATTTGTGCTCTCTTTAATTCACCCCTATATAATCTAGTCAGCTGTGAACTTAACTCCCTGTATTTTCTATCATGCCTAGCGAGTTCTGCATAAAGACTAACTCTTTCCTTAAGTTCTCTTAGATCTGCTGATAAGGTAAATTTATGAATTTTATTTTTGGCTATAGGATACCAGTGTTTAGGAAAAATTATATCAAAATAATAAAAAAGTGTGTCCAAAAAAGATTCAAATGCATCATTGCAGTTGAAGAGTGAATAAACGCATTGCCAGCTCTCTCTTCTTAGTGAATTCACAAAACGAGATATATTATTCCTGTTAAAATTTCTCCTATAAGTACATATATTATTCAGACACTTCTCAGATTCATTGATTAATTTGATTCTTAAAACTTGCGCGTAATGATCTGAAACTCCCAAATTCACAACAGACATATCACAATTTAAATCAACAGTACATAGAAAGTTGTCTATGCATGTCCTACTGGTATGAGTCACCCTAGTTGGTGTCACCTCATTAACAATTAAGACGTTAAAACATTGCAATAAATTCGTAAAAAGCGTTAAATTAGAAGAAGGTTTGGAAAAGTCTATGTTAAAATCTCCACCTAGAACAATACTAAAATGATTCTCAAAAATTATGGTAAGCAAGGCATGAGAATTAGCCAAAAACACATTAATACATCCTGAAGGGGGTCTATATACAACTACAAGATATACTTTAATAGTAGACAATCTAATACATGCATATTCACAGATGCCCTCCAGGCAAAGATCATTTACATCAATAACCGAAAAGTTAAACAAACAATCGTCTCTTCTATATATTGCAACTCCCCCATTTCTTAAATTAACTCTGCAAAAGGAACAGCATATTGTATAATTGTGAAACTTAACACTATCAAGCTGATCACTATTTTGCCAGTGCTCCGATAGTAATAGAAAACTACAGTCAATGTTTTCCAATGATACCTCTAAATCTAAAAACTTATTTCCTAAGCACTGAATATTTTGGTGACAAATAAGGAATGGTTTATATTTATTTTTATTTTTATTCACGAAAAAAGACGTCATCGTTAATCTGATATATGGTAACGATGTGAAGGGTATAGTGTTGTCAGGTATCGCATCAGCAGATGCTTGTACTGGGTTGCCCGTTGTAGTGTTCGCTCGGTCTATCCCATTCCGAACACCTGTCATGTTTCTATTGTTTTCATCATTCAGTGTAGCAGATGTGCTAAACCGAATTTTCTTCACTAAGGAAGGAGGATATGAATTTTCGATAAATAACTTAAGAAGTATGTCTAGATTCTTCTTGTGAAAAGATGGATCTGAGATTTTCAACACTCTATTTTTCATTTGAGACACCAGATTCACTTTCATTGAGTGCTTGTGGTAGGACATG
>JAEQML010077246.1:0-12967 GCA_016904865.1 Pissodes strobi
TATACTTTGTAAATCGCGGAGTTGCACCAAACTTTGGCTTTTGTTAGTTAGGACGGGTAACCACATATGACAATAAATACAATTTTTGTGTAGTTTTGAGAAATTTAATTTTGATCTTTATATATTATTTGAGATGTAAATATATATACATATGCATTATAAAAGCATTGTGTATGATTGCCAAAGAACCATCACAAATTAATAAGGTACCTAAAAGCATCATCAAAAGAAAAATAACCTTAATACAATTTATAATATTTTTATTTTAGAAACAGCTTTAAATGGAAGAAGAAAAAAATGGAAACTACAGCATAAAATGCAATCTAAAACAAAAATTTTTACGTTTATAATAACAACAATAATAGGTATACTGACTCGGTATAGTCATCTGATGCATCTTCGGATGCCTCACAAATCTCACAATTAACATTTAAGTCTTTCCAGAATTGTAAACGTATCTCTGAGATTATTGGTTTTAGAGTTGAAATTATTGTATTTTTTACGACTTTCATCTATCTACCCTCTGGAGTGTGTTCTTTCAGGAGGCTTTTGAAAACAATTTTTAATGGTTTTATTGTTAGGAAAATCAAGCGTTTGAAAGTGTTCATGGTCAAGCCACGTTTTATATTTGAAGTCAATACTGTTTCTTGAAAAAATGCTAATACCAGGTCTTTAAAATAAAAATTACCATTTTTTTTTATTTAATTTTTGAACTGAGATCACTCCAATTGTTGAATTCCCTAATGTTCAGACTAATGACGTCAATTTTACCACCATTGGCAGAAGCAGCACAGGACACATAGTCATCAAAATCAATTTTTGACTCTTTTCATGGTCATTTCTACCTTTTGGTGACCGGCCGGCATACAGGTGTGGCCAGGCTCAAAATATTTTATTGTCAGATTTACTTCACTGCAATTTACTATGTAAGTAAAACAAAAATAAGGCCAGTTTTTATTCTGGGCCGAACAATTATCTAACCATATGGTTATATATTTAACGTTCCTATTTTCCTTTAAAAACGCGTAAAACGCAGAAATTATGTCTTCTTTGCTGCCCTTGGCCACATCTTCATGCCCCAGAACTGCCAATGGTTTTGTAACTTTTGCTCTTCCAACCGGGACAAAACTTTCGTTAAAAGCGATTATACGAGGTACAAAAATGATTTCTTTAAACATTTCAGCACGGGGTAGTACTTTTTTAAATCTGCTGAAATAATAACTTCGTTATCTATTTCAGATTTTCCCGAGTCTTTTACATAGTCTTCTCTGGCATTCCTGTATTTTATTTTATGATCATAATATTTTGTACAAGAATCGCACTCTAGGGCGATGCTTTCAGCATGACTACTTTCTTTTTTATGGACTTGGAGTGCAGAACAGGTAAAACACTCTTCTCCTTCTAACTGTGCAAAAGAAATATTCATATTTTCACCTCTTTACGATAAAGATTACAGCTGCAAGTGAAATCTGGATATTGACTTTTATTTAAAGTCATTAAAAATGAAAGTAATGTAATGCCGTCGGACAGCAAGTAAACTTTTAATATGGGATATAATAGGACCTCTCTCGATGTTATTTAAAGCTGGTCGGTGTCCCCGTTTTTCACAACCTGGAGAGATATTTTTCCTTGAATCGGTCATTGTTCTTATTGTATCCAAGTGTAGTTAGAAAAACTGCTTTGCAAATAATAGTATCGATGCCATCAACGGTTTTCAGGTAGTATTTGTAAGTATTCTGTATTCGAGATGGGACGCCTTTAGTCGTATTTCTTGATTTGCTGATAAGCTTAATGGAACTACTTACGAAAAGGCACTGATCTTTTTTAGAAAGTTTCCAATATTGAGAATTTATATTAATTTGTTGCTCTTCACTTATGAACTTAGAACATTTCAACGGACAGGTTTTGGAATTGCATTTTCCCTGAACCCCCGAACCAGATGCTTTCGCTCATTGTTTTTGCCTATTTCTTTCCCCTAATGGTGCTTCAAATAATCGCCTTTTCCTTGGTAACTCCTTGTGGTCGGGATAAACAATTGATTTTATTATTGTTTAATACCATAAAGAAGGGTGTGGTATCTGAATTAACCACTTTTAATGAACTGTATGAATATAGGGTGGTGAGAAGAATTGAAACATGTATTTTTTTGTATGATTTAATAATGCAGGTGTAAATTGCATTAATAATGATAGATATAAATAAACAGCATTTTCTATGTTAAATAGAAATTATATATGTACAATTCTTAGAATTATTGCAGGAATTCAACTTCGTCCATTCAAGCATAAAACTAATATTACAAAAGGTTTCTTAAAATTAGAAATATCTACTGAAAAGTCTTGATTGTTTGATTTAAAAATGAGTTTTTTATCTTCTTATTATACTTTTCGTTCTCTAACTTAGAAACATTCACACAGCGTACCTGTTCACCTTGACTGCTTTACCTGTCTTCAACGGAGAGAGATTTTACTTAGTAATTTTCCAAACTTAACTTTTGTGTTTACGGAAACCATAAATCCAGCTTTAACCTTGCTTACAAAAATTTGACCAGGAATGTCAATCAGCCTTCCGCCATCTTATGTTCCATTTTCCAAAGGAGACATTATCGTTCGGACTTCGAAGAATTGCTCAAAAAATCCCAAAAGGAGGTCTTTGTCCAACCTTGGACAAAGATAACTGAGGTGCACTAAATATTCTCTAATAGTTGTGCATACAAGAGCAATTTCCCAAAAAGGAATTTGACCTTTTGGCGTGAAGAGGCACTTGCTCAAGCGCGGTGACCTGACAACAAGACCGATCAAGCAACGTGGAGTGTTAGCAAAGCACTAACTTAGTGACTTATTTCTTTCTTCGAGCGGGTCGCCTGGCGGCAAACCCACATGGGCGGTAACACATACCGAATTCATTTGAGATTACAAGGGTAGAAACTGTTTTCTTTCTTTATTTGACACACTATTGTGTACAATGCTGACTTGAGACAAAAATACGTTGACTTTAAAACGATTACAAACGTTTTCCTTTACGAGTGAAGAGTTGCCTGAGTTGCTGAATTGTAATATATTATACTGACAGTACTTGGTTTACAGGTTCGAACTAAGGGATCGTCCGTCCAGTGGCGAACATATCACCGGGCAGTTCGGTGCGTCGCCCTGGGGCCCAAGGTTCAGAAAGGCCCCACGATGCCTTAACTTAGTTTTAAAATATACAAGTGGTAGGGGCCCATAAATATCTTTTGCCCTAAAGTCCACGCGTCCCTAGATCCGCCGCTGCGTCCGTCTAGGTTTGGACTGAGGGGTTTTGAAGAACTGGCATATGCTAATTTAAATGCACAAATTGGGTTGTATCCGGGGTGAAATAAATCTATTTTGTGTTTAATTATGGCTCATTCATTCTACATACATATAGGGTGTTATCACCAAATTATACGGTGAAAAACGATAGTTTCTACACGTGTTGGGGTGTTTCCCCAACACCTTGGTAAAGCTTTTTTCGTATTTTTTTTACAAATATTAAGAGATAAATTAATTGTAACTTCAACCAATCTGCTAACTAAGTCAAAGCTGGTATAATCTTAATGTTTCTTAATTTCTACCGTATTTTGAGGGATACAATCGGCAGTAGCATGGGAAACTTCTAAAGTTGTTTTAAAGTGTGGTGGCTCCGGAATTGTTTCTGATTCCAGCGAAATTTCTCGGACCCAGATATTGACAAAATCTAAGTTTGATTCAAGAACATTATCCTCTTTATTTGCGTCGCTATTTTCGATAATGAAAAAGGTACCTACATGATTTAGTTTTATATTTTTCTTCGGAGATCGCGAAAAATTTGACCGCACTCACGATCGGCATCACCAGGAAGAAATTCTGGATCATCAACTATGGGATAACTGTGCTTCTTTTTGAGTTCATCTTTTGACTTTTTAACTTTTTAACTTCTTATTCACAATTTTTGTTTAAAGTCAGTATAACTAATTTCTTACTTACTGTCGGGATCACGTGCGTGTCCTAACAAACTTGAGTAGAAGAAAATTACTTAGCTGAAACGTCCCATCTGACAGATAGGACATCCTGCCTCGTAATTTTATTTGAAACCTTTAAATTTTTTCTAAACTGAAACATACGTCCTATTTGCGTACTTAGGACAAATTTAATTAGTAAATGAATATGGGACAAACATTCCTAGTAATTATGTTGTTTTTAGTAGATAGGACGAAACTGAATGAAGGAAGTGCTTTTTGATGTAGTTAAGACGTTCTTGCGTAAAAAAACAGTTGTAGATGCATGTTGCATCACAAATATGCCTTTAACACAAAAAGTGAAATTTTGTCAGGTAGGACGTTTCAGCTTAGGGGCAGTATGGATTCAAATACACTGCGAATATAATATAATGAAAATGTAATACCGCCCTAGCGGCTAGCTTTTTAGAAGCGCCATTTGAGTCGTTGCAATCGTGGCCGTCTTGGATTAGCTTGCTCCCAAATGCGCACCGGTTATAATATCACATCGCGTTTACATATTCCGTCCCCACACTTCCGTCCATTTCCCGAGATTTACCCTCATATCGCCGTATAAGATGTTTACACATCAAAAATTGCAATGCTTACAGCAGCAACAAGCAAAAAAGCTATAATAAATGTAAATAAAAATAAATAAAGAAGAACTCGATGTGCGTGGCAAAACATACGGATGCGAATCACGGAAGTTCCATGTGGATGGGCAAAATTCAACGTGTTCGTTTCACGTAACTATACAAATATCCGTGATCACGTATATACCTACGTGTGTATTCAGGCTATAGCTTAATACTCACCTACGCGAATTTCGCATTTTTTTGACATAAACACTGTCATTTCCAGGTTTAATTATTCGCGGCAAAAAATTTTAACTTCGGCGGCGAATTCTTATGTCAATATGGTCAACTTTGTTTTCATCGATAAAAAAACAATAACCATACCATAACCTTAGAATTCTTAGGTGTAAAATGGATTTTAATAAATATAATTTTTATATGTGTAGGTTTTATCATGCGATGTACCTTTTGAGTCTTTTTGGTAATTAGGTACCATCAAAGCCAAACACTTGCACTAGCATCAAAGAAAAAAATGTGGGTGAGAACTATATTTTTGCAAAGAAAAACACACGGGGATTTTCACAATTTAATTGCGGTGATGCGTTTAACTGATACCAGTAATTTTTTAAATTATTTAAGAATGAATCCAATTCAGTTTGACTTGCTCCTACATAAAATAGGTCCGTTAAACAATAACAAACCGTCTCTGTGTTGGTTTTGGCGTCACAAAACTGGCGGAATTCGTAAAAAAGTTAAAACTGTTTTAACTTTTTAGCGAAATATTCGCGGACGAAATTTCGCGTTGCATGAGTATGAACGAAAATCTACATTCGCGCGATAAATGGACACCTGTCAAAAAAAGGCGAAATTCGCGCAGGTGAGTATTCACCTTAAGAAGGAAAACTATCCGCCTAGAAAGGGTAAATTAATGATAAAAGAAAGGGTTTAACTTAGAGGCGGATAAGTATCGAGGGGTATATACTTTTGTCTATACAGACGCTTCGAAAAAAGATAACAGAGTGAATTTTGAAATATCATGCCAGACAGGCATGCCCTGGTATCCAGGCCAGCCTGATGTCATTAGCCCTCCTTAGTCATAACCATTATTAATAGCTATCAGAATTAATCTTTTGGTTCTCAATGTCCAGAAATCCACTCTAGCTTTAAATGGGTTATTATTAATTTTTTGGATGGTACTGTTCGAGTCGCTGAATACAATAACTTTGCCAGTATTCCGGGAAATATGGAGGCGGACTCTTTAGCCAATGTTGTTAGAATCATGAACCTACCCAAAGCAATGGATTAGATCAATGAAATTACCAACGTCATTAAAGCTAACTTAAAAAATAAATTTTCAAGATTGGTCTGCAATTATGCTAAACAAAAATTACAGATAGTTAAAGCTCCAATCGGAATTTCCATACAAAAAATGATTTTCATGCTTGCCTTATGTAGATAGAAGACATATAACAACCGTTATTAAAATGCGAAGAGGGCATTATTGTTTGACTGATGAATTTCTGTATAAGTTGAAACTCAGACAGAATCCTTATTGCGAATGCGGTAGAATCGATGATCTTAATCACATATTTTTTGAATGTCCTATTAGGAACATTGCAAATTTAAACTTATATAATGAATTCATCAATATTATGCACTTTCTTTCACCAATTTCCATGGTATTCTATCTAAACTGTGTTTACAAGCAACCCTTGCTTAACCATTAATTTCTTGAATTATAATAAAATTAAATTATAATGCTCAACTCGTATTAATTTTTTTTCAGATTATCAATGTGTAGTGTTCCTTGTTCCTTGTTTGTTCAGCCACCCTTTCGGGGAACCAATGGTTTTGCTCCTAGGCAATGCGCCAGGACACCCCTCGTCCGGTGCTTAAACAGAGGCAGAGCTACCCTTCTGCTTGCGTTACACGATCCTCCGGTTTGAGGGGCCTTGCATTCGGTGGGAATCTCCAGTAAGACGGGCCTGTGCCCCTGGTGATTCCCGACTTTTGCGTTAATATAAGCTAATGAGTTGCACGACTGAGTTCTTATGCAAGGAGGCTTCGCACACTGTAGGTATAACCACATTCTGTCAGAGACTCCAAACCCCCGCAGGATATACCCCCGACCGCTCACAGGCCACGCTACCGCGCACGGAAATCCCTGGAGTCCTAATAGGAATCATCCTCCACTACACGACCCACCTCTTACACTGTCCAGCCGGCACGACTTTCCAGACTCCCGCCGAAGGATTGGAACACGTTTTCTAAGCAAAAAACTTCCGCTACCCGTGCCGAATTCTGTAATCCGTTTCCAAGGTGTTCGTCCTACGAAGGTAGGACCGGAAGTGATGTGTGGTGTTTATATATGGGTCCAATCTGCATTATAAGATCCTTTACAGAGCACTATGTAAAAATCGACCTCTCCTATTGGTGGCCCTACGCTCGCTTCGCTCGCTACGGGGGCTCAAGTAAAGGAAACTAACCAGGTGCTAACCCAAGACATACCCAAAATCAAGAAAAAAACTGTTTAGAAACATAATCTTAAAAAAAAAGCAACGGGGTTTGAACCCGGGCCGTCCAGGTGAGACCCAGTGATCTAAACCTCTCGACCACGAGACCTCTTGCCACAAATTGATTGCATCACGAAGACATATTGTAATACGAGATGGATCGATCAATAGGAGCCGTCGATTTTTTTACATAGTGCTCTTTTTGTGTAACGGATCTTAAAATTCGTCCAATCTTCTATGTTGTGTTGTCCAGCCGTCTCATCGTTACAATTGACTCAGCTTAACAGTGACAATAATAACCAAGTGTTGACAAGTTTCAGAGTTATGCAAGTGTTTAATGCAATTTGACTGGTGGCCACAATATGGTTTAGAGCCAGTCAACGTCAAAGTCACCCCCTAATCGTGCTGGCGAAGTGGCGAATTGCCTTGTAGTAGATTTGCCTCTAGCGAACCGCGGTTTCAAACCATAATGATAGTTGGATGGGCGGGGCTTGAATTGTTTACTATTTGGAGCTTTGACAAGCTTGTCAAATATTTGGAGGGTTTGATTGAATGTTTTGACCAGAGTTTAAGAGTATAACAAATCTACATACTCTGGTTTTGACGGTCCAGCGAGTTACTTGTAACCGGTCTAGTGGTTCGATGCCTCGTTTGCGACACGACGCTGCGGGTTCGATTCCCACCAGTGGCAAGGTTTTTTTCAAGTTGTGTCTGTAAAAGTTTTTTATTATTAATTTTGGGTACGCCTTGGGTTGGTTTCTGTTCCTTGAGCTTCCGAAGCGAGCGGAGGGCCATGCGTGAAATGAAATATTAGATGTTCTAAAATAGTAAACAAACCCTCTAATAGTAAACAAACCATGCGGCAGTGCGATAAAACAAACAAGAAAGAACTATCCGCATCCGCCTCACTTCCGTTTCGTCTTCGGTCGAGTAAACACGTCCCGTAGCGGCTCTTTGGTCCCCATTGGCACAGGGCATTGGGCGTACACGTGGTAAACCTTTCGTGACCCTTTTTCTCCCCGAGGAAGATCCGGCGTCCTAGCCAGAAAAGATCCCCATTCACGCCGGTATTCAGACCGGATGCTGCAGTGGGATCATTTTTTGTTTGTGCCTGCACAAGATTAAATGTTTGTGAACGTCCAGCCGGTGGTGTTCGAACCTTAAACCAAACCGTGCATGTACAAGTCGGAGCCTCCAGCAGTACATACTCGACATACTGGAGGGTCTAAAAATAGTGCCCCTGTTCACCAGGGTGTGACCTTTGTTTTTTCTTATAAAGACAATGGTGTGGTGTGACCAATCTGACTAAATTACCTAGTGTAGAGGCCGAAATCGAGTAAAAAAAGTTTTTTAACTAAACAACCTAACCTAGACAAAATAAAGTAAATAAATATTAAATATATATTAAGTTTAAATAAATATAAATGTATAAATGGCGTGTTTGTGGCGCAATCTAAACGCAACTTATATAGAAATACAATCTACTGAAGAGTTTGCAAATGTAACATATTATATTATATTTGTCACTGTTGGTGAAATTAAATGGAAAGTGAAGCATCGATATAATGAATTCTTTACGTTGCACAACAAACTTGTGACTGATCATGGAGTCTCTAAAGATATTCTACCTTCAAAAAAAGTTGTTGGAAATAAGTCTAAATTCTTCATTGAGACGAGGCGAAAGGCACTGGAAGAATATTTACAAACAGTTCTAATATTTTTGAAGCGGACTATGCCAAGAGTGTTTGTTGAGTTTTTAGATTTCCATGTGTATGATATATATTTTCTACTTCAAGATTTGTCTTCAAAATGTTTTACAGAAGCTGATTTTGTATTGACTTCTACTAAAACATTTAATTTGACACCATTAGAGGTTAGATGATTTGTTGCAGAAAATTATAAATAGTAAAAATTTAAAATTATGTCAAATAGTAAAGTTTCCGTTGGTATGCAGCAATGTAAATGACGAAACACAAATTTCACTTTCGATTTAAGATCTGGCATATTTCCTGTTGTGGTCTTGTATTCCACATATGTGTAGAAAATAGAGTTGGGAAGTTTAGTTCACTTTGCTGATTTACTTCTTTCAATCTCGATCAGTAAAACGATTAGTTCAAAAGACTAGTTCGTTTAGGTCATTTAGTTCAACGATGAACGTTAAAAAGCAAATTCAATTTTCAATATAGAGTTTCTAGTTCATTACATGTATCTTGACCTGCTAAAGCTAAACGAAATAAATGTAGATATTAAATTGAACGAGATTTGAAGAAGGTGAAGCAATTTTGACAAAAATAGGTATGTACCTATAAATAACAATTTAATAGTTGTTATAAAGTAAATTTATTGGCCAGGAAAAATAAAAAAATATTCTTACAAAAATCGTATTTTAAACAAAAATAGAAAATCAAACAAACCCAACATAAAGTGAATATTCTTTAAAAAATATTTTTCATACATATCGTAAGCTGAAAAATAGACTTAAAACAAAACAACACAAAATATTTTTTTCTAAAAACTATTTTTTTATAAAAACCGAAATATTAATAAAAATGAACTCCAGGCAAAACAACACAAAATAGTTGAATGGGCCGGGTTTTTATCTCTATCGGTCAGTGCGAAAAGCCTTGGCTATGTCCCTAGATCATGTATTAGTATATATGATCTAGGGCTCATTCGTTCTCATTCTCACTCTTCGGTTTAGTTCAACTGATCGAATCATTTCGAATCAGCTGATTGAAATATTTAGTTCACACACAGGATTCAATCTTTTCAACTAGTTTGGTCCTGAACTATACAAGACTAGTAGAAAATATTTCTCCGTCTGTAGCCGGGTAATACGTTAGAAGATAACAGAAAACAGGTCTCATAAAATGGAGATCAATATTGGAGCCATGTATAGACCACTCACTCGATGACATATTCAATCTAGTATCTATAAATGAAGAAGCTCAAGTTGAGCAATGTGCCCTTGCTATCAGCAATTGCCTTTGCCCTGCTCAATGGTTGGTTTAGTATTATTGTCCATATCCACTTCACATCAGGGAAGTGTTTTCCATGCATTATACCCGTTATTTAACTAAGGTATTATCAAACAGCTAGATACACTCTACACAGTAGAAATGCTAAGCTGTAAGATGTGAGTGATGAAAGTTTCCTTATCAGCAGTGGTAGACGAGACCTTGGCGGGTGCTAAGCTTGTGCCCCACTAATAGTTATAAATTAGGTTCTCTTCCCAACCACTACTTATTACTCATTTACCGAATATTTTGGTGTTATCTATTTTATTAATAACAAGTAATAATAATAATATCTCTTATTGCCATCAAAATCATGCATGCATGACAAAGCAACGTAACAATACTTGACACCATTTATAACTGTATATAATATAGGTTTGTTTATTCTATGTTGCTAGCTAAATAGCTCCTCCTGATTTGTTAACATATGCTTTTTAATATTTTCTGTTGCTACTCTAGGTATTTTAAAGCTCACGAATCTGTCCAATTTTATTTAATCTTTACTTTTGAAAAGCTAATAAGTCAGATATAAATACATCTTTGAATTTCTATTGTTTGAGTAATTCTTGTACAGGGCAATTTTTAATATTTTCTCGCCCCCCCCCCCCTTAACATTTTGTGCCACTGTGTAGAAAAAAGATGTAAATAGGAAAGTTGTAGTGCTTGAGAAGTATTTCTCAGAAAACATCTTTTTGTCTATACAAGGTGTTGCAAAAAGTTAGAAAAACATATATTTTTTTAAATGGAACACGCTGTATATTTCTCCTCAGGACGAAAGATCTGTGTTCTCCGATTACAAAAATATATAATTTGTCTAAATTTGCTTAGGCCATTTCCGAGCTATTTAACTTTAACAGTTGGTTTAAATAAAATAAAAATGTTTTAATAATTTGTTATTATTATATACAAATTCGTACCTTAACATGTTTAATAATAAAAAACTAAAGTAAGTATTACAATTGTTGAATTGTCCACCGTTTCTATTGATACAAGCTCGGAAGTCGCTTTTGTTGCATTGATAATAAAATTTGGATTGTTCTGGTTAAGGTCGTTTATGTAGTATAAAATTCTGGCCCTGAGCTCTTCAATATTTGCACTTCTCTGAGCATAAACTTTGTTTTTTTTAAATATCCCCACGAAAAATGCATCTAAATGCGTGAGATTTGGGCTGTTCGGTAGCCATTGGACAGTTCCCCCTTCCGATCCATATTTCGTATCTATTGTTTAAAAAATTAACCACAGGCATAACATTGTGAGGTGGGGCACCATCTTGGTTCTATATTATTTGAGCATATTGGCGAATTGAATTCATTTCGAATTATACGAAGATCTTCCTAAAACTAATCATGACAGCAAAGAAACTATATTATCAAAATCGTTTATCAACTGCTAAAAACGTATCCAAGGAGTCCTGGTCCATTACTAACGATCTTAGAGGCAAAACAAATTCCGCAAATCAGAGCATGCCACAAACCAGATGCTTTAAACGAATATTTTATCAACGTGAGCAAACATGTTACCTCTGGTATTTCTCCTTCTCTCGACCCTCTTTCGTTTCTTCCTCCTTCTAAAAAAAGTCGCTGATAGTTTTTTTCCTAAACCCTGTGACCAGCCTTGAACTTCTTCAAGTAATGAGCAGCATAAAGAGTAAATTAACGTGTAGCACTGATAATCTATCAATTAAAATTTTCTTGAACCTCCCACTTTCAATTCTGGATGTCCTAGCTTCCTTAATTAATGCGTCCTTCACGAAAGGTGTTTTTCCCGAATGCCTCAAAACTGCGATAATCATTCCTCTTCACAAGGGAAGTGAAAAGGATGCCTTATGCAATTATCGTCCAATTGCTCTGTTGCCTGTACTCTCTAAAATCATCGGAGACATGGCATACTGTCTCCGGAACAGTTCGGAAGGACTTCGGTCAATGGCCCTTTGATATTTATGTCAATAAAGAACGTTATAAATAAATAAATCCTAGGTTTGAATATTAGTGCCAACCTTAAGTGGTGCGCACATATTGATTCTTTAACAAGAAAACTATCTTCGGTCTGCTTCGCAATTCGATCAGTTTCGAAGGAACTAAATTTGTCTACTGCCAGGATCACTTACTTTTCTTTGTTTGAATCTCATCTTCGCTACTGCCTTCCTTTTTGGGGCTGCTGTAACACCGAGCAATTTCGTACCATTTTCAAACTTCAAAAGTGAGCAATTCGTTATTTATTTGGTCTTAATGGCAGAGCTCATTGCGAATACTACTCATCACGAAATTCCAGGCAGAATATCTACCTTCCTTTTCCCTCCCCTGAATTAACAAAAAATTATATTCTTTATAACCAAGAAGTTATACAATACACTCCCGCTACATCTTAAATCCATCCCTACATTTGCTAAATTTCGTGAATAAACTAAAGCTTACCTAATAGAAAGACCTTATTATTCTATACATGAGTTTTACGTGGATTAATTTTTTTCTCCTTTAATTTCAATTAATCGTTAATCGTTATTAAATTTTTCTATTTGGGCATCATGTGCGGCGGTGAAGAGATTTTTATAGTAGGTATAGGATTATCTTTTGACGAATGAGTGTTTCGCGGGTATACAGGAATTATACAAAATTAAATACATTTTTATCATGTTTTGTTTACTTTTACTAAGTATTTCAACTTTGCAACCTATGCCCATTTTTTCAGTCAAGTTCACCGACATGACCATCCTTATTTTTTCCAACAGCACGCTTCGCTTTAATGTCTGTTTCATATTTTGATAACACCGAGTTTCTTTACCGTATGTTTTGTGTACGTCCTGTGGATTTGGTTTAACTGCTTATGATGTTCTGTAATATAGTTTTCGAGACCAATTTCAACTCGAAA
>JAEQML010077247.1:0-12966 GCA_016904865.1 Pissodes strobi
AAAAAGCCCAAAGGATTCTGCGAAACCTAAAACTGTAATTGTGAAATACTTTTTAAAAACCAAATCTCATTGCATGGTTAGTGTATGCAAGTCGTTCTTCTGCTTTGGTATTGGTATACCCAAGTCAAGAGTTTTGCGAGTTGCCAAGCTAGTAAATCAAGGGGATGTTCCGAGGGAAAAACGTGGAGGGTTTAGGTGAGTAACAAGATAGCATTTTTTTTACTAAGTGCACAAAATAGATGTTTTTAATGGCACATGAGATTGTCAATTTTTAATAAAACCGTAATAGGTAAACTTTACGGACTGTAAAGCGTGCGTAAAATGTGTACTTTACGCACGGTAGTAAAAAAATATTTTCAGATATTTAAAATGTATCATAAATCAATGGTCAAATGGCCGAATGAATTTCATCCCCTTTTTGTTATATTCTAGGCTGGTGTTGCATCACCTCTTCAACGTAGCGGACTGTATAATAATCAAAATTGCACGTAACATAAAAGCTGCATTTATTGCAAAAAACGTACATACAGTGACGTAGCTAGAAATGTCGGCGCCGGGGGGCAAACCTGGCACTGGCGCCTAAAACAAACCTATATTTTGTAAATATGTTCTATATTGTTGTGGAGGATTCATTCTTACCCTGGAATTGATTGCCTTTTGCTCCACAAATGATTGAAATTTTTTTTGGATTGTTATAGAGCCACTTCGGGCCCGGCTCAAGGATGTAAACTGCACAAGTGCAAGTTTAGTGACCCTTATGAAATTTGTACCTAGTTTCTTCGATTCGGTGTCTATTCGGACACCGTTTTCAAGAAAAGCAAAAAATTTTTTTTTTTACTTGTGTAATACGCAAATTAATCAAAAAATAATCATAATATTAAACGTATATTTTGATGTGTAAACATCCGCTAGGGCGGTATGATATACAATTTTGCCATTTAAAATCGTTTTAAACGGATTTTAGACGATAAAAAAACTTATTTTAAATTAAACGAACCGTCAAAAGTATTATTTTTTTAATTATTATATTCGCAGTGCATTTGGATCCATAGCACAGCTTATTTTTGATGGACGGTTGAATTTAAAATGAATTTTCGCTTCAAAATCCACGACAAATTCGTCCGAAGCCACTCCTATCGGCCTAAAAAAGTCCGAATTTTCGGATTTTTATAAAATTTTGCCATTTAAAATCGTCTTTAAACGGATTTTAGACGATAAAAATGCATATTATTATTTTAAATTAAACGAACTGTCAAAAGTATTATTCAGATGCCCAGACGTTTAAAACAATATTGTCATAGCCCCCTCTTCTAAAATTTGAAAAAGTTGGTTATTGACTTTCCCAAATCAAAGGATGTCGGCCCACGATTACTAGGTGAATAAGCTGTGTCTATATGTTGTATATATGTGGCATTAGATTTTCGTGTCGAATTTATGCATTGATTTAATCCACTCCGAAGCTGCCAATAAGTATTATTAAAGAATCCTAATATTATAAATGCGAATGTGTTTGTTTTTACTCTATGA
Source organism: Pissodes strobi (assembly GCA_016904865.1). Classification (NCBI taxonomy): domain Eukaryota; kingdom Metazoa; phylum Arthropoda; class Insecta; order Coleoptera; family Curculionidae; genus Pissodes; species Pissodes strobi. Next base: position 1,528 of record JAEQML010077247.1, read on the forward strand.
ACAAGCTAAAATGTATGGGTAACGGCCATAGCCCGTTGAAAATACCACTTCTCGTCCGCTCACTGAAGGTAAGCAACGTCGGGCGTGGTTAGTACTTAGATGGGCGACCGCTTGGGAACACAACGTGCTGTTATCATTTTTTACAACCGATGTCGTTATAGGATATGTTTACACATCAGTGTCTCGAGTACTAGCCAGACTCGCTATTTTTTTTTTATTTACAGGAGTATAAAAGATATAAATGGCGCCCAACCAACAGCTACATACATATTTAAATATAAACGCAAACTGATCGATTATTTGATCAAAATAATTTTTTTAGGCAAATTAATTTTTTATGCTTCGTATTGCTAAGCTATTTAGCCTCTCTGGCTAATTGTGCTTCTTAAATTCGAATCTCTGAAAAACACATACTTTTTACGACCGATATTATCGGAATTTTTGTCTTTGAAGTCGCATGCCGCCTTATGCAGCTTTTTTACAAATTTGCATGTACCACATGCCGCCGGGCCGGGATATACCTTTTCATTTCGCATAGAATAAATAATAAATACCGTGGCACACAATGTACTGGTTGGATAAAAAGTTTGGGTTAAGTAGGGTCTTGATCTTTGATTGTATTATAGTTCAATTAATTTAAAAACTCAGTTTAGCTCATGAGTATTGTTAGCATTAGCTTATTTATAAATTCGGAGCAGCGGCGCCTAATTTCTCTTGGCGCCGAGGGGCCTTGCCCCCCCATGCCCACCCGGTAGCTACGCCACTGCGTACATAACAAATATTAATTACGATGGGTGACAAGAGCTTAAATTGTACATCTTCAAAAATTTTTTTATGTCTAATGTCTCTCACAAGGGTCGCGCGCTCGCTCCCTCCCTCTCGCTGCTGCCGAAGTCCTACGAACCATCTTCGTAAACCGACGGAATGGCGGGTTGAAGTTTGCAGGGTTTCACGATTGTGTAGGTTGCCTTACCATACTCCCCCCTTTTGAACGGCACGTTCAAAACAAGAACAGTCAAAAACTGTCATCTTCTGGCTGAGGAAGTGGGCAAATTTTTGAAACAGCGCGCTTCTAAGTACCATTCGCTGTTCGAACCGTTACAACACGCACCTGTCCGTCACTTCCTGGGTGGACCTCTTGTATTCTTCCAATTAACCATTGACATGGAGAAAAATTGTCGTGTTTTATAACATCCATTTGAACATTTTCAATATTCGGGCATCGAGTCTTCCATTTGGATCTTCGTTGTAGCTCAGATAGATAGAATCCAGACCATCGCTTCCAAAAACTTTGGTTAAGCTGTTGAAGCAGCTGGAAACGGGATAATCGGTTGATCTTTACGTCATCTTCAAACAGTGGGTCTGGAGGTGTTACAAGTGATTGACCAATTAAAAGGTGCGCTGGGGTGAGTGGGGACAAATTATTAGGATCAGAGGACATTGGGTATAAGGGTCTCGAGTTTAGAATTGCCTCGATTTGCACCAATAAATTATAGTATTCCTCATATGTCAGAATACTTTGACCAATAATCCGAGATAAAAGCTGTTTAATAGATTTTATGTTAGATTCCCACAACCTACCAAAATTTGGGCTATTCGGAGGTATAAAATGCCATATAATATTATCCAAAGCACAGTCGTACAAAATCGTCTTGAGAGTTTTTTAAGAACTGATACAGTTTATCTAATTCCCTTTGAGCACCGATGAAATTTGATCCAATATCTGAATATAAATGAGTAGGAGTGCCACGTCTAGCAGCAAACCTTCTAAAAGTTGCTAAAAAAGCTTCGGATGTCAAATCAGTAACTAACTCTATATGTAGTGCTTTGGTTACAAAACATATAAACAGACAAATGTATGCCTTATAAGTTTTATATGGACGGCCTTTACGGTCACGTAGGATCATTGGTCCTGCATAATCAATGCCCGTAATTGAAAACGGTTTGGCTTGTTGGACTCTATGTTTTGGTAAATCAGCCATTATAGAACTAGTAGGTTTGGGCTTGGCCCGAAAACATTTAACACACATTTTCACAGTTTCTTTCGCAACACTCATTCCTGATGGAACCCAAAATTTTTGTCGTACTGAAAACAACAAGAGTTGAGGACCAGCATGCTGTAATCGTACATGCTCATCACGAAAAATTAATTTAGTTAATCTATGTCTTCTATCTAACAGCAAAGGGTGCTTTTCATTGAATGACAAAGAAGAATGTTTTAGTCTTCCCCCAACCCGAAGTAACCCCATAGTATCCAAGAAAAGGCTTAGGGAAAGTAGTCTAGGATTTGACTTTAAATCTTTTTTCTTGTTAATATCAGAAAGCTCATTGGAAAAACTTTCATTCTGAGCTATTTTTACTAATTGAAACATGCTATTCTCAAGTTCCACAACTGTTAAATTTCCAGTAATATTATGTTTTGTTTTTAATATCTCAATGAATCTTAAGCAATAGGCAAATGCTCGTAGCATTCTTTTTAGATTAGAAAATCGTTCAAACTTTACAATGGGCTAGTGAACTGTTAAGAAAATCTTACAAGCACTGCGTACTTCTGGTAAGATCTCAATCGTTCTAAAAGATCGTGGCCAATCGGATTTTTCAAATGAAAATTGAGGACCATTCCACCACATATTGCAAGAAAGCAAAGCCTCCGGCAACATCCCTCGTGAGGCAATATCTGCAGGATTTTCCTTTGTGTTGATATAGCTCCAATGAGAAATGTCACACAATCTTTGAATTTCTGCTACTCTATTACTAACAAAAACTTGAAGTCTGTTAGCTTCAGAGTTAAGCCAACTCAACACAATTTGAGAATCGCACCAATAAAATATCTCGTATGGAGAGGTAAAAGAATTGCAAACTTGTTTTATCAAACGAGCAAGTACAAGAGCGCCGCAAAGTTCTAATCGCGGAATTGTCAAGACTTTTACTGAAGCCACTTTTGTTTTTGCACACAATAATCGAACACAGACGTTTCCTAAAGAATCAATAGTTCGTACATACACTACAGCACTATAGGCTTCCATACTGGCATCACTAAACCCATGTATTTCAATGTGCATGGGATTCTCACACATAACACACCTCGGAATTTTTAAATCATTAAGATTGTTCAATTGGGAGTGAAACAATTCCCATTTATTCCCTAGATCTGGAGGTATTAAATCATCCCATTCTAGCTTTAACGACCACAACTTTTGTATTAAGATTTTTATTAAAATTATAGATGGACTGACCAATCCAAGAGGATCATATATCTTTCCAATTGTACTGAGTAATATTCTTTTTGTAATTGAAATTTGTTTAGAACTGCTTGCAACTTTGAAAGATAATAAATCTGGGTGGCTTAACCACTGAATACCTAGTGTTTTAATTCTGTCATTCTCTCCTAAATCAAGAAAGCTGAACACATCAGAAGTGTCATTTAAACCATTCAAAATTGTACTACTATTTGATGCCCATTTTCTAAGAGAAAAGAAGCAGATTTTAATATGTCCGATATTTGATTACAAATAACTATACCTTGTTGTTCATCATTGAACCCAGTGATCAAATCATCTACATACATATCCCTATGCATTAATTCAGAAGCAACCGGAAAAATATCTTTGTTATCTAAAGCGAGTTTCTGTATACATTTAATTGCAAGGTAAGGTGCACTCGTGGTGCCATAGGTTACAGTTTGTAACTCATAGATAGAGATATCATTATCTGGATTAGAGCGCCCTACTATATTTTGCAAATATTTTTCATCTGGATGTATAAGAATCTGGCGATACATCTTTGCGATATCAGCAATCGCAACAAACCGATGTTCCCTAAATCTTAACATTATCCCAAAGATGTCATTTTGTATCGCTGGACCCGGATACTGTATATCATTTAAAGATTTACCTGATGCAGTTTTAACAGATGCATCAAACACTATCCTAACATTTGTAGTTATGCTATCTTCTCTAACTACCGCAAAGTGAGGTAAAAAACATCTAAACTTACTTAAATTACTATCTGACAATTTTATCATATGTTCTAAGTCGACATATTCATTCATAAAATCTGTATATTTACGTTTAAGTATATCATTCTTTTTCAATCTATTTTCTTGGAAGACTAACTTTTTAATTGCTAAATTTTTAGATTCACCCAATAATAATGGGCTTTCTTTTAAAGGAAATCTCACAACAAACTTTCCTGTTAATATGTCTCGAGAAACAGCTTGATTAAAATAATCCTCACAATATTGTTCGTCCTTTGTTAACGGAGAGGATTCAGATGGAACCTCTTCAATATCCCAAAACTTTTGAAGGTCATTGTTGACAATAAAATTGCATTTTGTTGTTCTTTCAATTGGCATATTATTATTAAATGAACCTGATACAACATAACCAAAAACTGTATTTACTAAAAGCGGTTTGTGTTTACCCAGGCTTATTTTTTCATTACAAATTATGTTCCAAAATAAATCAGCACCTATTAGAATGTCTACCTTTTTAGATACATTAAATTGTGGATTTGCCAGAATTATATTATCTGGAATTGGCCATTCTGAAATATTAATCTTTTGAAAAGGTAAATTACTTGTTATTTTCGGAACTACTAGACACATTAAGTTAGCCTGAAAATCATTTATTGACGAACTGAGTAATATTTCGCATTTATGCTTTAAACTTGAACCAATATCATTTAATCCGGACACATACATATTCACCTTGCTTACATCCAAACCCAAACGTTTCCGTAATGACTTTGATACAAATGAACATTGGCTTCCAGAATCTAATAATGCCATAACATTATGTAATTTACCATATTTATCTTGCACATTAACTAAAGTGGTGGATAAAAGTACACATTTTTCTTTATTTAAATTGTTGCTAGTACAAATAATTGAAGAACCATTAAAGGAGTTATCAGTAGCAAGTGCAGCTGTCTCCAGTTGCTTAGCGTGGTCATCATGAATATTCAAAGGTTTTTGATTATCTCCTTGACTTTGTTGTCGACCATCACCTTCCCCTAAAGGCTTCTTGTAATGAAGCAAAGAGCTATGCTTTCCCGAACACAACTTACATGATCCAGCATGGCATTTCTGACTATAATGTCCAAAACACAAACAATTTGAACAAAGTTTGAATTGTTTCACCTTTTCCCATCTTTGCGGAACTGATAATTTTAAAAATCTTTCACACGAGTAAATTAAATGGTCTCTCTTACAAAAATTACATTTTGAGTCAGAATCATCAGATCCTTTTCCAAGGACCATACGTATTCTTGTTTTATTACCATTCGGATAAACATCTCTAGTTTTTTGAACACTATTTATTTCAATAGTTTCAAGAAAGTCGGCCCTATTTTTTAAAAATTCAAAAAATATGCTAAGAGTTGGTAAAGTTTTATCATTACGTGACTGTTCCCATTCTCTATTTGTATTTTTATCTAATTTCAATGAAATCATATGTATAATCAGTGCATCCCATTGATCAGTAGGAAGCTTTAAAGTCTTCAGAGCCCTAAGATGCTTATTTACCGAGTTAATTAAGTGTCTTAATCCTATAAATGACTCTTTTATTAAATTCTCTACTTCAAAAAGCGACTTTAAATGGTTGTTCACTAATAATCTAGGATTATCAAACCTTTCGCACAATAATGTCCAAGCATCATTATAATTATGTGCCGCAAACTCTAAACTACTTATAATTTTTAAGGCATCTTCACCCAAACAAGATCGTAAATAATGATATTTTTGAATATCAGACAAAGAGGAGTTATTGTGAAACAAAGCTTGAAAAGTATCTTTGAATTCAACCCATTTGCTCTATTCGCAATTAAAAATGGGACATTTGATTGGTGGTAATTTAATAGCATTTAAATCATTGGTAACATTAGGAGCTACGGAAGCTACAGAATTAGAGATGATTGAATGTACAGATTGGGCATCACTTTTTTTGTCAACTGTATATGTATCTAAAACCCCCTTAGCTTTAGCTAAAATATTAAAATATGAATCAGTAAAATTTGATCTTTCTTGATATTGCTTATCAAGTTGATCCAACGTACAACACATTTCAATATCATCTTGGACTTGTTCAAATTCAATAATCAACGTTTCTAACTTATCAACCCTAATCTGCAATTCAATAATCTCTTTTGAATCAAAATGATCATCAACTCCAAATTTGACTTGCCTCGAAATATTTTGAAAAATGTGTAAATTTGTACTTGATATTACCGCGTTTACGCATTAAATTGTCAAGGTCAGACGTATTTTTGCATTAACCTAAAACCGTTGAAAAATCAAATTTAGCCGGCAGCCAAATGAAATCATATAAGTAAACAACACAACAATAAAACTGTCAATAAATCGTTAACATCAAATTGCAATAATTTTACAAAATGTAAATCTCTCAAAACGATCTTGAATAACAGAACAACTCTCGCAATAATCAAAATCAAGAAAACAGAATCAAATGTTAATAATTGCTCTCATAAAACTGCTTTCTTTAACCCACCATAATCAGCAATCGTAATCGTGCAATAAATACGTACCAGAATAAAAATTAATTGCCCTTAATCAAATCTACAAATCAAAGTTAGTTTAAATCATCAATTTCCACATAACAGTGAAATAATATTTCCCTAATTATCCCCTACAATAAAAACTAAAACAGTAGTAACAGTACTATACCTTATTGCCACAAAAAGGCAAAACTAAATCGATAATAATCAATCTTGTAAAGGATACGGGAATTATGGAATTGGTCTCACAAAATGGCTTCGTTCGTTAAGCGTAAAATCTTCCCTCCAATTCTGTTCAATTTATCGGGCGAGATGGACCAAAACTATGGCTGGTGTTGCATCACCTCTTCAACGTAGCGGACTGTATAATAATCAAAATCGCACGTAACATAAAAGCTGCATTTATTGCAAAAAACGTACATAACAAATATTAATTACGATGGGTGACAAGAGCTTAAATTGTACATCTTCAAAATTTTTTTATGTCTAATGTCTCTCACAAGGGTCGCGCGCTCGCTCCCTCCCTTTCGCTGCTGCCGAAGTCGTACGAACCATCTTCGTAACCCGACGGAATGGCGGGTTAAAGGTTGCAGGGTTGCACGATTGTGTAGGTTGCCTTACCACTACGGACGCAACAAAAGTAAGCGTATATACTTGTCGTGTGAAATGAATAATTCAAAGTTATATAGGGTGTACAAGAACTCGGTAGATGCTAATATACAAGCAAAGTTTTCATTATTTTATAAAATATTTAGTACTGAGTTTAAAATCGGATTTTCTTCCACGGCATGCGATGCATGCTAATGCTAGTTTTGCATAAGAACCAAAACTAGAATTAAACTCACGTCTGGTGATGAGAAGAAATAGCAGGATTTACGAACTCAATTAAGAATTCACAAGCTGCGTGCGAATGCTTATTATGACATTATCAGGCAATGTGGAACTGATGAAAGCTGTATTTCGTTTGCGTTCGATTTACAACAAATTCACCCGTTGCCAAAAACCCCCATCCAAGAAGCTTTCTATAGCCGGCAAATAAGCTTTTACGTATTTTGTTGTGTCCCATTAAATTCCAAGGATCCGTTATTTTATACATGGTCAGAAGATCAAGCCGGCAGAGGTGCAACAGAAATAGGTTCAGCGTTACTCCATCATCTTAGATCTCTTGCAATACCTCAAGAAATTAGTAAGATTAGGTTGTTTTGTGACGGATGTGCTGGACAGAACAAAAACGCTTTTATAGTCCACACAATTTGTCACTGGCTAAAAACAGAATCACCACAACATATAAAATCTATGCAGCTAACATATCCAGTCAGTGGCCATAGTTTTTTGCCTGCAGATCGAGCATTTGGAAGAGTTGAAAAAAAGTTGAGGAAGAAGGTGGAAATAAAAGCAAAGGCTGAGCATGTAAAGAAGTGGGAACAGTGCGCCAATTAGGAACAGATTGGAAAGTATACAACATTAAGGAGTTAGAGAACATGTATGCAAAAATCAAAGGAATTTCCGAGGCAAAAAGGGTAATAGTACAGAAGCTTGCTACCAAACAAAGGGGTGAAGTAACTAAAATAAAACTGCTAACTACCTTTAAATACGAAAGTTTAAACGAGTCGTTTAAGTTCTTGGTAAAAAAGGACGCAAAGAAGGTTCCCAAATATTTCGTGAAAGTGATCTAAAGAAAAGTTTATCGGCAGATAAAAAAAAAGATGTGGAAAATTTGTTGAAAAAGCATTATGGTTCTGAATGGGGAGACGATCCTGATCTAGGGTGGTACACCAATATTTTACAAAGGGAGGATCTACCCACCACTTCGCTAGAAGATGTGCCTATATGTGACTGCCTAAATGACGATTGTGGGCTTCATATTTATTAAAATACTGCCCAGCTCTGTTTATTTATTTAAGTAAAAAAACGTAAATGAAAAACCCTTTTTTACTTGGGTCAGGCCTTTATTTAACTTTGTTTACTATGTATTTCTTTTTTTGAAGTGTTAAAATAAAATTATTATTCTTTAAACTGTATTTCTACAACATTTTTTCACGCAACTTAATATCTCCATTTACTTTATTTTCAAAACTTAATATATCCAAGGTTTTGTTTCAAAACTCCATTTTTTCCTTCATTATTTTTGTAAAAATACTAGTTACATGTTCCAATTTAGGATATGTTGTTAAGGGTCTTTATAGCTACAATTTTAAGGATTAACTTTTTTTTAAAACTCATAACGGCTTTAAGGCAACACATTTTTGCCCTTCCTGTAAAATTAATAATCACGGAGATGTTAAGTTTTGAGAATAAGCTCCACATATACAACGTGTCCAAGATAAGGAGGGCCACTACAGGGATCTCCGAAACCATAAGAGATAGAATATCGGTTAAATGGAACGAAAGTTGCGGCTTCTGGTGCTGTATCATATGCCGCTTTGAAAACTAGAAAGTTCCGATTGGTTCCGAAGATATCCGTCAAAAACCGAGTTTTAGCAAAATTGTTTTTATTTTTTGCTGAGTTTATTTTTTGAGGTTTTTTAAAATAAATAACACTTTCTCATATGCATTTTCTCCCCTCTATAAGATGGCGTTATTAAATTTAAAATTCGACGTTTCGTTCTCGGCTCACCATCATCAACTTTATTTTTTTAAATACGGCCCTGGTTGTTTGAATTCGAATTCTGGAAATGCTTTTAATTCCGAATTCAACGGTGTATCACAAGTTGTGATTTAATTATGTTTTAGACCTTTATTAAGCATCATTAAATGTTTTCGTGCCTATTGCTTTGTAATACATTAGTACGCGAAGCTATTTCAATTTATTAAAAAAAAACTACGGCCTATTTTATTTTTTATTTCTTATGGGTTATAACCAATAATTAAACAACAATAATAACCAACATCAACAAACAACAACAATACACAACATCAGTAAACAATACGTAATAACAATAAAAAGCAAATTAAATAAATAAATAGAACAATTATATTATTATAATTATTATTGTTATTATTATTTTATAATATAACATAAAGTGGAAGCTACGTCGGTAAGAGATGTTCAAAAAGATTTCCATCACTTTCCAAACATAAATAGCATCTCATTACTGTTGCTTCTAATACATTATTGAGCATTATTCGGGTAATACTCTCAAAAGCCTCGAGCACCAATCTTCGAAGTTCTTCTTCAGTTTCGAAGTTGTTTTTATAATAGTTATTTGTGTATTTAGAGCGCAAAGTAACGGATTGCCGCTTGAGAAAGAATGTTACTGCGCGACGCGTAGCGGAGCGCAGTAATCTTTCGAAAACGGCAATCTTACTTTGCGCTCGAAAAACACACAGAACTTTTTCTACAGCCGCATTTTTTAAAATTAAATCCACATTTTTCTCTATACTTATTCTGATAATTGCAAATGACTGTCAGTTTTGACATATTATATTCGGGCTTCGGGCATATTTAGAACAGGAGTGCCAGCAACAAACTGTAACAAACGCATGACTGTCATTTATTTATCCTCGGTTTCCATGACCATTCATAGCACACTCGACGGAAAAAGTGAGAATTTTCTTTTCCTTGTTCGCGCTAGAGCGCAAAATAAGGATCCACGGCATTCGTCGATTTTGCGATATCATTTGAATTTAGCAATTAGTTATTTTGCGCGCGGCTGTAGAAAAACATAATTTTCGACATACCCCCAAAGAAAGAAATCTAAGGGAGTAACGCGCTGGCCATGATGTTCTGGAATTTGTGCTGATGATCTGGGAGATGGGAATCTAGTTGAAAGATATTCACTAACTGCTCTGGCATTCTGGGCAGATGCACCATGCCCAGAATGCCTGTTGAAATCAATGGTTTCGAATTTCTGCAAGAGGCAAATTATCTAATGCATCCTCTAAATCATTTTGGAGTAAATTGAGATAACACTCAGAGTTTGAATTATGGTGGTAAATAAAAGGGCCTAAAATTCTTCTTCCCACAATGCCAGCTCACATATTGAATCCAAAACGCACCTGGTGTCGTACTTCTTTTACTACACGAGGATTTTCTGTAGCCCAGTAATGATGGTTTCTTCTATTAAAAATACCATTTTTAGTTACCATGCTTTCATCAGACCAAATAATCTGGTAAAGAAAATCTCTATTGTGACATTTCCTCGTGTACCACTCGCAAAATGTTCGGCGTCTTTCTGCATCACCCGGTCTAAGTCCTTGACAAAGCCTGTATTTATATGGATGCCACTTGTGATTCTTTAAAATAAATTGTGTTGTGGATTTGGCCAAGCCTACGTTTTCTTTAATTTCCCGTGTCGATATACCGGGGTTTTCAATAACAGCTAATAATACGTTGTTTACTTTCTGTTCATTACTTGGTTTTTGTCGAGAAGGTACAGGTTTTTTGAAGGCACCGTATTCTTTCAAATTGGTTGCTATCTTACTAAATGGTCTTTTATTTGGCTGCCGTCTTTCCGGGTATTTATTTAAATACATCCGCTCCGCTTCATAACAGTTTCGATAACTTAAAATGAAACAAGCTAGCATATCAAATTTTTCTTAATTTGAAAACATTGCCATTTTATATACAAAAAGCAAAAAAAAAATAAAATGCAGTAAAATAATTTATTTGTAAATGTCAAAGCTTATGCATCTCTATGACGACAATTTTTTTCCAAAGCCTACTTTCTTTTAATATGTTAACAAAGGACCCATGGAAAATACAAACTAATTATTAAATGGTAATAACTATGACATAATAATTATTTATTTATCTTATTTTATTTTAACCCGTAAGCAAAAATTAAATCAAGTAGACCCTAATTTTTTTTTAATTGAAATAATAATAATTGTATCGTAATAATGTATTACAAAGCAATAGGCACGAAAACATTTAATAATGCTTAATAAAGGTCTAAAACATAATTAAATCACAACTTGTGATAC
>JAEQML010077248.1:0-12966 GCA_016904865.1 Pissodes strobi
TCCGATGAGGACTCCGATGTGGACTTTGAGGCGGCGACACTTCGGTGGTTGTTGCGGCCACCTGTTCAGGATGCTTCATGTTCAACAACCGACCCCGACCTATAGATTTTAAACAATTTAGTGCCCCATCAACATTTAGTGCCCCCAAATCAATTAGTGCCAGTAGAGACGATTTTAGGATTAATATTTAATTAAATTAGTGCATAAGTAAGTACATAATATGGTAAATTTTAAGGTAATAAATTATTTTTTTCAAAATTTTCAAGTAATCTACTTTTTAAACAACATTCTATTAGAAAACTAATTGCTTAAAGTATACAAAAGGTCAAATTTTAGCTAATAAATATTTTTAAATTTTCAAGTAATCTACTTAACGTTTTATTAAAAACGCATTACTTAATTATTAGATTAGTACACAAGCAAGAAAATAAAATAGCCATTTTTCGTTGATAAATAATTTAAAATTCATATTAATCTTTTATCATCTATAAATATGAGATAATAGGATTTTATGTATAAATATATATATATTTGTAGTATTATATCAAATGTGCATATCGTAAACAGTATTTAAAAATATTAGAATTATTATTTTAATAAATTAATATGTGAGCAAGCAAATGAAATAGCGTTTTCGTTAATAAATTATTAAACCTCATATTTAATATTTTATTATCAATTAATGGTTATTGGAAGTATACCCCAAATATGTCCTTCGTAAACAGTAAATAAAATATTTACTAGTAGTTAATTTTTATAGTTAATGCAAAAAAAATTAAATAGCTTTCTCTAATATGTTAATATAGAAAAATGATCGTTCACACTCAATTTTGTGAGCCAGTTTGTCTTTAATATATAAATAAAAATATTTAAATTATTTTGTGAAATTTATTGTTGTTTTTTTAAATAACTACTATTTTATTTTAATACTAGTTAAATTGAATTCAAAATTTGTATAGTTGGTTATTTTTATAGTTAATATAAGAAAACGATTGAAATAAGCTTATCTAATACGATATTATAGGAATATGAGTGTTTGCATCAATATCAAAAACTTCATTAGTAACATTACAATAGGTTAAATAAAGGATATTTAAATTATTTTGCCAAATTTTATTGTTGTTTTTCAAATAACTACTATGTCATTTTAATAATAGTTAAACGGAATTCAAAATTTGTATAGGTTAATTTTTTTATATAGTTAATCCAAGAAAGCGATTAAAATAAGCTTATCTAATACGATACTATAGGAATATGAGTGTTTGCATCATTATCAAAAAATTCATTAGTAACATTACAATAGGATGAATTAAAATATTTAAATTATTTTGCCAAATTTTATTGTTGGTTTTCAAATAACTACTATGCCATTTTAATAATAGTTAAATGGAATTCAAAATTTGTACATGTTATTTTTTTATAGTAAATACAAGAAAACGATTAAAATAAGCTTATCTAATACGGTACTATAGGAATATGAGTGTTTGCATCAATGTCAAAAACTCCATTAGTAACATTACAATATACACAAGCGTTTGGTATGGTTATGTGATACAATGATCTGGAACAAATTATACATTTCAAATCATTAATTGAATATTCCATTTTCCTCTTATAATGGGTATTAACATGTTTATGAATAGTAGAATTTTGAAAAAAACTGAGATGAAGTGAAAAACAAAAATAACACAATATATGATCTTCTCTATCCGGAAATGTTGTTACAACAGCATAACTCTGCGTTATGCAAAACACTCGGTTGAAAAAACCAATCTCATTATAGTTTTCAAGGAACACCAAATTTCCATCAGCATATTCATCTTCTGCATCCGTTTCCATTTCTTCTGGATTGGATGGTTCTGCTACGATTTGCATAAAATTGTTGACATCATGGTCACCTATAGATTGAAATTTTTCGATGTCTATTGAACCTAAATCTCTAACATTTAGAAAGTCCAAAACTCTCTGGATGTTTACATCATCCCTAATATCATCCATTTTGTATTGCTAATATCAAAACTTCTTTCTTCACTAAAAGCACTTATAATTGCCAGACAAATTTCTATAGACTGTTCGTCTATGGGATTTTTGTTATTTACTTTAATTTTTTCACCACTTGCTTTTTGGAACCACTATTTCTTTTTCGTTTTCTTGTATTCACCATTATCTACCTGTACAAATTTTGAATTAAAGTTTTGAACCCTAAGCTGCTACTTTTATAATAGCTGTTTAAGTGGGGAATAAAAGCTTAAGGTTACGTACAAAATGTGTCAAGGTTATACCAAAGGCAACACCTTGTTTCATGGTGGGAGAACGTCCTCGGTAGGCGGAGTGTCGACCTGTATCAAGGTTACACCGAGGCGAAATTGAACAAGGTTACATTACAGAGTGAATCAACACCCAGACTTATGTGTATCTTAATAGTAGAACTAACACTTTACAGGACGGCACAAACTTATTTCATGATGAGAGAGACTCCTCAAAACCCAACGAGAGAGAGCCCTCACGGAGGAGGTAATTACCTCCTCCGTGAGGACTCACTCTCGTTAACACACTACTTAAGGAATTTACTGTTAAATTTATTCCCAACCTTTTTGTTACACTCTGTATAATCTTTGTCATGGTCAAATAACAGATGATGGGTATATATTTCTTATGCCGGATCTTGCACTATTACTTTCTTAAGCGTGTAGGATGCTTTCATACCATACCTCAAAACCAAAAAATCTAGTAATGTGTAATAAAATTAGATATCGTCCAAAGCGATCTTATCGTGCGGGTCCAAAGGTCACAATGTTCAGTAAAAACTTCATTCGTGGCAGATTTTGCGTGTAAAATCTGTCAAAGGAATGACATTTAATGAAAAATGTGACCTTTGGACCCGCACGATAAGTCCGCTTTTGACTATATCCCAGTGCAAGAAAAGTAATGCACTCTGCACGTTTGATGTAAATGAGTAAAGGACAGTCTTAACGTCACTAAATGTTTCACAAAATAGGTATTTTGATAATTATAATAAAATATATCGAAAGTGGTTGAAGCAAATATAAATAAAACCTATATTTTCCCTTCGAATTTTGGTTGTTAATTTGGCAGAGGCTCGCGGTTAATAAAGCGCTATAACTCTTGTGTTTTAGTTGAGATTTTTCTATCTGTTTTACTGTTGAATGTTTACATCAACATTTTTGAATGCTCTTTGAATACAAAATATAACTTCTTTATGAGAGATATTTAAGTTTAATATATCAATACAAAAACACTAATAGAGTAAATAAGTTATTAATTTATTTCTACTACGGCAAGCATTATATGAAAATAACGATTTTCAGCACTTTGATTAGCTGAGACTGAAACGAACATACGGATTTTCAGCCACATAACTTTTTAACCAAATGCATTCACGTTACTTTTTCTGTGGTGGCAAGTCCAATGGAAAAGTTCCTTCGTCAATTTGTTCTTCCCATTGACTCACCCATGCATGTGGACATATTGCTTTGTAGATCTTCTGAAACTGAGCGCAACAATCGCTTCTGTAATAAAATGAAAATAATAATTCATATCATTTTTATATATGTTGAGGTCTTTTATGTCTCTTAAGGAATCCGTATTGTTTTAGAGCCAGTACTTAAAATAACAATAACTTCATATAGAATAAACAGCACTAGGGACACTTTTAGAGACGTAGTTGCATTTAAAATAGTATATTATTTTATACGGAGGAAAAGTAATACTTTTCATGGCGCGCTCGTGTTTAACAGCCGAACGTAGTGAGGCTGGTAATAGAGAGCAAGCCATGAAAAGTAACTTTTCCTCCAAATAAAATATGCTGTTTTTTCTTCAAATGTCGACAAATTAATGCAAAAACATCTCTTTTTAATAGTAATAATAATTATTATTAAAGATAAGTGGGTTCGCAAGGCGGCTTAGACCGGTGCGATGTCGGTGAATAGGCTCAGGTTGTTGCTATAGTAATGTAACATAAAGCTGTCAGTGGACACTGTCAACAATAATTATATTTTTAAAATTGCGTTTTCGATTGCATTTTAATTCCGTATTGATAAGCAGTTATTGAGTAAGTTCGATTAAATAATAACCAATTTGTTCCTAAATTAGTGATTTTTAGAAATGCAGTCACACATTGAGTGATAAATACAAATTTTAATTTATTAACTCTTGAGTTGTTGACGCTTATTTGATGTTTGTTTGTATTGTATCTATGTTGCTATGACAACACTTTTACCTCCGCCGGCGGAAAAGTGAAAAGTAAAGCTCCGGCGGAGGAAAAACGAAACTTCACTGCCGCCTACACAGTCGAGTAATGACGGATTTACTGACGTTTGAAGAAAAAAATATATATATCTTTAGATGGGTGTCTACAGGGTGTTAACTAAGTATGTGCAATAGCTTTAAGGAACACGATTCTTTAAATGATTCTAACACGAAAAATTCATATAAACATGGGTCCGCAAATGCTTCGTTTTCAAGATAAAGGGTTAGACTAAAAAAAAAACGGTTTTTCGTAAATATCTGAAATGTCCTATAGCTGATTTTGGTAGTTTTATTTGTAATATTAGGTACTAATTTAGCCCTAACTCGATTAAATTTGAGTCCAGTGGCGTTCCGGGCGACACATTGACGAATATTATTGATATAAAGTACACCACCGGCTTTTTTGAAATTTTTATATATTTTTTTTGGATCATGCAACTGAAAACACAACTTTTTTGTGTCTTGATTTTTCTCCGTATCTTGCCTCGTTTTCCAGGAAAAAAACACTTAATGCATCCCCCCTGGAGCACAGAAAAACATAGGGTACATAACAAGAAATTTTCTATTTTAATCAAGGTTATTTGTTTGGGAAAATTATTACAACCTATGGTAAGCAGGAACGGCAAACTGGTGAGAGCAGTTTGATTACGGGGAGTGACGCCCCCGCCATTGCGAGTTGCCATGGGATATGGCCCATCAAATCCCATCGAACTCCCCCAGGCTGGAGAACACCGAAGTACAAAGTTTGGAGCCGATCAATGACAGTTTATGACAAGAGGGGCTGCATTGTATTAGCTGGCAGGAACGTCAAACTGCGGTGTGTGAATTGCCACTCATACAGAAGAACCCACCATTGCCTCGCAAAATCTGGCATTACTACTTTCCTTGGCTCGACGTCTGCTTTAGCACTGAGAACTCGTCAGTCTGCTGCGAAGAGATCTCGCAAGTAATCTCCTCAGGAATGGAAGCATAGATCCCAAATTCCATCAAGTTACCATCAAAAGGAAAGCCCTGGTTCGACAGAAGATGCGAAAGAGCTGTAGGTAGGAAACAGCAAGCCTAGAAGTACTGGCAGCAAAATCAGACCGCTGAAAATCGCAATTATTTTGTCGAAGCGAGAAACGAATGCAAACGTGTGTTCGACGAAACTAAGAACAAACACAATCAAAGGATCGGGAATAAACTTTTGAAATGTCCCAGAGGTTCCAGGAATTTCTGGTCGGTGGCACCGGCAGTAAGTAACAACTTTACAAAAACGTCTCTCCCACCTTTGACGGACCAGCCTGGCATCACGGCTACTACAGCCAAGGAAAAAGCAAACATGCTCGCTAAAATGTTTTCATCGCACTCTACCTACCATATCGAACATCAACACTACCATGGCAGAAGTCAAGTTTCATCACCATGATATTCGCAAAATCCTTAAAGAACTAGATACGCAAAAGGCATCAGGACCGGACGGAATACCTGCCATCGTGCTAAAGTACTGCGCCAACGAACTAACACCCGTTTTTTCCCAGCTTTTTCTCTTTCTTACAGAAAAGGGATTTACCCATCTTCTTGGAAAGTCGCTCGAGTGCAACCTGTTCCAAAAAAAGGCAAGAAAACTCGCCCTCAAACTGTCGCCCAATTGCCTTGCTTCCAATAATCTCCAAAGTCATGGAACGTGTAGTCAACCAGCAACTACTCAAGTACCTCGAGAACGACAGAATGATCAGCGATAATCAATACGGCTTTCGCAAAGAGAGATAGACAGGGGATATATTGGCCTATGATGTCACTCATATATGGAGTAGGGCAATTGAAAACTATGTAGAGTCTCGAGCGATTGCGTTGGATATTTCAAAGGCATTCGACAGAGTTTGGCATGACGGACTGCTCAGCAAACTGCCGTCCTTCGGACTGCCAGCCTCTCTCTGTAGCTGGCTGGCAAGTTTCCTTAAGAACCGATCCCTACACGTTGCAATCGATGGACACATCTCGGACACATTCACCATCAACACGGGCGTGCCTCAGGGCGCAATACTTTCACCAACTCTTTTCCTCATCTATATTAACGACCTGCTGATCGAAACGAATAATCCTGTTTACAGTTTGCAGATGACAGTACCCTTGTCTCCGACTTTAGATCCCCTTACCAGCGACTGAGACTCACCACCGCAGACAGGAGCAGATTATAGCTATTAATCAAGACCTGGAGAAAGTTTAAACTTGGGACGACCGAAATTGGGTCAAGTTGAATGCAGCAAAGACCCAAGCAGCAACGTTTACCAAGAGGACCAACACAGCGGGTCCTGACATCATCATGGCAGTATCGACCATTCCTCCATCCTCGTCAATCGGACTGCTGGGTGTCTCGGTCGACAATATGTCATGGCATGACCATGTTGCTAACATCGCTAAATCGGCCTCCCAGAAGCTTGGTGAGCTATTTCGCAACAAAAAACTCTATACACCACAGCAGGTTGCTCTTGCTGTACAAAGCGCAAATAAGACCGTGCTTAGAATATTGCTCACATATCTGGGGTGCCGCACCAAAGCACACCCTAAAGCTGCTGGATCCCATTCAGGTTAGAGCTGTGCGTCTCGTCGGCAACCCGGAGTTGACCCGGAATCTGGATAGTCTGGAACACCGCAGACATGTGGCCGAGATGTCTCTGTTTTACAGATACTTTCATGGCAGATGTTCCCAGGATTTGGCCCGCATCATCCCGCACCTCGCAACTCCTGTCAGACAGTCACGACAGACGGCAGCAGCGCACCAGTTCGTCGTACAACTAGAAACATCTATAACATCGCTTTACAAGAACTCCGTTGTCTGGCGCACTGCATCACAGTTGAATTCACTTCCAGGACATCTGTTTCCCACTAATTACAACCTACAACTATTCAAGAACCGTGTCAATCAGCATTTTCGCACACACACCGCTCGTCGAGCGCCATAGGATCTCCCTTTAGTGTGTGTGCCACTGCCATAAAAAAAGCAACTTGATAGTTGTCAACTTATTTCTAAGGCATTAATTTATGTTTTTTTTAATGGTTAGGTGATCATTTTTTGTTCAATATAGTTGTTTACTAATAGTGAAGTGGCAGATATGTGTTTCTGTTATGGAATGGCTCATGGAAACGCTAGTGCCACGAGACGAATTTGTCATATGAAAGATTTTCCCAGCGTGTAGTGCCGGAAGAACTTCTGTAAGGGTACGTCCATAGTGCACCGCTTCTCGTTTCACCGCGGCAGACTAGCGATAAAAAATTGTATAAAGGAATGGTAGCGCTTGGCCATAGTGCGCCTGCAGCTTTTTCTACCTGCTTAATCAGCTTTTGCGCTACCGTGCCTTTATAATTTTTTTTTTATCGCTAGTCTGCCGCGGTGAAACGAGAAGCGAGAAGCGGTGCACTATGGACGTACCCTAAGTCTCCATGCAGGCCTTTCTGAAACAGGTAGTTTTAAAAGACCAAAGGTTGTCATCGAAAGGCCTGTAACAGTTAGAACAGTTCAAATTGAAGAAGCTGTTTTAAATGAAATTGAAACAAGTTCTCATACTTGTACCTTGGAAAATGGCTGACCTTACATGTAACAGAATGGCAGATTTTAAGAGACTACCTTTTCATGTGTAAACCGATGTCACATTACAACCAGTGTGCCTTGAGAAGCAAGCTAATCCAGGACGGCCGCGGTTACACCGACACAAATGGCGCATATAAAAAGCTAGCCGCTAGGGCGGTATTAGACTTTCGTTATATTATATTCGTAGTGTATTTGGATCCATAACACAGCCTATTTTTAATAGACGGTTGATTTTAAAATGAATTTTCGCTTCAAAATCCACGACAAATTCGTCCGACGCCACGGATATCGCCCTAAAAAAAGTCCGGAAATTTCGGATTTTTATACAAATATGCCATTTAAAATCGTTTTTAAACAGATTTTAGACGATAAAAAAGCATATTTTAATTGAAACGAACTGACAAAAGTATTATTCATATGCCCATATGCATATTCTAAAATTTGGTTATTGACTTTCCCAAATCAAAGGATGCCGCACCAAGATGACTAGCTGGTAGTGCATAAGCTGTGTCCATAGGTGATCACATTAGTTTTTCCTGTCGAATTTGTGCAGTGAATTAATCCACTCCGATTGAAGCTGCCAGTAAGTATTATTAAAGAATCCTAACTAATTTAAATGCGAATAACATATTATAAATGCTAATGTGTTTGTTTGTTTGTTTCTTACGCTTTCACGCATAAACTGCTCAACTGATCATCATGAAATTTTGTACAAAAATTTTCAAGAGTATAGTAAAGGACATAGGACACTTTTAGTTTTTATCCGCGGCTTTGCTCGCCTTGATTATTACGGTTAGTTTTAATCCTATTTTTTATTTTCTTGAGGATATATTTCTAAAAAGTTTTTTCTTGATATTGGGCATGCCTTGGGTTAGTTTTTGTTCGTTGCGTCCCTGTAGCGAGCGAAGGGATATGCGTGAAGTGTACTTGCTATTAGACATTCTAATGCAAACGTTACAAATGTAAACATTAAACATCGTACGTCAGGCGGTATCTTTTTTTTATGTAGTAGCACACAAACTAAAGGGAGATCCTATGGTTCTCGACCAGCGGTATGTGTGCGAAGATGTTGATTGACACGGTTCTTGAATAGTTGTAAGTTGTAATTAGGGGGAACAAATATCCTGAGAGTGAGTTCTACAGTGATGCGGTGCACCAGACAAAGGAGTTCTTGTAAAGCGATGTTCTAGGTGTTTCCAGTTGTATGACGAACTGGTGCGCTCTTGCCATCTGTCGTGACTCTCTGACAGGCATTGCCAGGGGCGGGATGAGGCGGGCCAAATCCTGGGAACATCTGCGTGAAAGTTTCTGTAAAACAGGGATATCTCGGCCATATGTCTGCGGTGTTTCAGACTATACAGATTCCAAATCAACTCCTGGTCGCCGACAAGACGCACAGCTCTCTTTTGAATGGAATCCAGCAGCTTTAGGGTGTGCTTTGGTGCGGCACCCCAGATGTGTGAGCAATATTCTAAGCACGGTCTTATATTTGCGCTTTGTATAGCAAGAGCAACTGCTACACTGTATACAGTTTTTTGTTGCGAAATAGCCCACCAAGCTTCTGGGAGGCTGATTTTGCGATTTTAGCGACGTGGTTATCTCAGGACATGTGAAGGAATGGTCGATCCTCCCATAATCCATAATGATGTCAGGGTCTGCCGTATTGGCTCTCTTGGTAAACGTCCAGGCTGCTTGGGTCTTTGCTGCATTGAACTGGACTAAATTTCTGTCGCCCCAAGCTTGAACTTTCTCCATGTCTTGATTAATTGCTGTGATCTGCCCCTGTCTGCTGTGATAAGTCTGACTCGTTGGCAAAGGCTTTTCTGATCTAAATTGGGAGACATGGGTACTGTCATCTGCAAAACTGTAAACAGGATTATTCGTCTCGGTCAGCAGGTCATTAATATTGATGACAAACAGAGTTGGTGAAAGTATTGCGCCCTGAGGCACGCCCGCGTTAATGGTGAATGTGTCCACCAACTGCAACGTGCAGAGATCGGTTCTTAAGGGAACTGGCAAGCCAGCTGCAGAGAGAGGCTGGCAGTCCGAAGGACGGCAATTTGTTGAGCAGTCCGTCATGCCAAACTCTGTCGATTGCCTTCGAAATATCCAACGCAAACGCTCGAGACTCTCCGTAGTTCTCAATTGCCCTACTCCATATTCTAGTGACATAGGCCAATATATCCTGTCGATCTCTCTTTACGAAAGCCGTATTGATTATCGCTGATCATTCTGTCGTTCTCGAGGTACTTGAGTAGTTGCTGATTGACTAGACATTCCATGACTTTGGAGATTATTGAAAGCAATGCAATTGGGCGATAGTTTGAGGGCGTGATTTTCTTGCTTTTTTTGAACAGGTTGCACTCGAGCGACTTTCCAAGAAGATGGGTAAATCCCTTTTCTGTAAGGCAGAGAAAAAAGCCAGGAAAAATCGGGTGCTAGTTGGTTGGCGCAGTTCTTTAACACGATGGCAGGTATTCCGTCCGGTCCTGGTGCCTTTTTGCGTATCTAGTTCTTTACGAATTTTACGGATATCACGGTGATGAAACTTGACTTCTGCCATGGTAGTGTTGATGTTCGATATGGTAGGGAGAGCCTTGCCTTGGGGGACGTCTAAGGTAGAGTGCGATGAAAAGATTTTGGCGAGCATGTTTGCTTTTTCCTTGGCTCTAGTCATCGTGATGCCACGTTCGTCTGTCAAAGGTGGGAGAGACGTTTTTTTTAGTTATTAGCTACTGCCTATTCTACCGGCCAGCAATTCTTAGAGCCACTGGGACATTGCAGAAGTTTATTCCTGATTCTTTGATTGTGTTTGTCCTTAGTTTCGTCAATTGGGAGACAAGGGTACTGTCATCTGTAAACAGGATTATTTGTTTTGGTCAGCAGGTTTTATTTATTCGTATGGCATACATGCAGTATAAACACAAAAGTAGAGCAAATAATACATAAATACACAGAGCATAAGTATACTAAGACAGGCTACATATAAGACTAACTAAATATTAATATCTAAGTTTCTAATCCAAGTTAGTGCTGTAACATCAGCCTTGATGAGATTACTCCAGCTCCCTTGAAAAGACCGTATGGGGCAGTCCTCACCAATGTGTCTGATTGTCTGGTTTGGAGCTCCGCAATCACATCCCGGAGAGTCTCCAGCACCCCATCTGTAGAGTGAGTCTACGCACCGTCCGTAGCCTGAACGGCCTCTGATTAGTTTGACCCATAGTTTCCTATCTAGCTCTGTGCCTGCAGTATCGAATTTGTATCTTTCAAACCATTCTCGTTCTTCGGGATTTACAATAGCTCGGTAGTGTTGGGCCCATAGGTTCCTTATTTCCACGTTATTATCAGCTACTTGTTCAGCTTGCCATAACGGTGGGTTTCTGGAGCGGAGTCTATTTCGTCGTAGGGTAGGTATATCTTCCTGTACAGATAGTTCTAGGTTATCCTGTATCTTGCGGTGCTCTCTGAGCAAGGGCTGGGTTCTACGAATTGCAGGAGGGTAGATGTTGCTCAGCAAGGGGAGCCAGTGGGTGGGAGTTGGTCGGATTGCTCCAGTTATTAATCGCATTGTATGATTCATCTAGGCGTCGATCAAATTTGTATGGCAGCTGTTTAGCCATACTGGAGCACAATACTCGGCTGTTGAGAAGACCAGCGCAGTGGACGATGTACGCACGGTCTCCACTGAAGCGCCCTATGTTGTACCACAAAGTTTTTGGATGATATTATTGCGTGTTTTTATTTTAGCAGCGGTATTCTCAAGGTGTTTCATCTAAAAAAAGAGTACGGTCGGGGGTGACGCCAAGGTATTTCGGGTGCTTGTTGTGCCGAAGAGTGATTCCATTAAATTGCACGTTGAGCTCCCTGTTAGCCTGTTTGTTGTTCAGATCAAATGTGCAGACCTCAGTTTTGCTTTCACTGAGTTTAAGTCGCCACTTTTTAAAGTAAGAGCACAGGGAGGCTAGATCTTCTGTGAGAGTGGTCTCCGCCTGGCCAAGATCTTTGGCTCTGTAGGCAAGAGCGATATCATCAGCGTAGCAAAATTTTATCGACCTGGTTTCGAGGAGGTGAAAGATATACAAGTTGAACAATAGAGGAGCCAAGACTGACCCCTGCGGTAGGCCATTATTCAATTTTATCTCTCTGCTTATATTACTTCCTAGGTAAGTGCGGAAGTACCTGTTGCTTATCATGTTATTGAGGAGGGCTGTCGTTTTTCGGCAGCGAATTGTTTTTACTAATTTATAAACCATTCCCTCTCTCCAGACCGTATCGTAGGCAGCGGTCAGGTCCACAAATACAGCAGATGTTTTAAGTATTTCTTGGAAACCAGCCTCCATGAAAGTTGTTAGAGCTAGCACCTGGTCGCAGCAACTTGTGTTGGACCGGAAACCCGCCTGTTCGACTGGGACTTGTTCCAACACGGGGGCGCTTATTCTATTATATAGAAGTCTCTCCAGCAGTTTGTACGTGCAGCTAAGCAAGGAAATTGGTCTAAAACTTTGTGGGAGATCAGCTGGTTTACCAGGTTTTAGAATGGCCACTATTTTTATTCTTTTAAGCTCGCTGGGCACCGATCCTCTGTCCAAGATGTTGGAGAAGAAGCAGACCAGCCATTTCTTTGCTGTGTTACCCAGGTGTATCAAGAACTCCGGGTGCAGGTTATCCAAGCCAGGTGCTTTGCCAGGCTTAGTGTGCTTCAGGGCCTCATCCAGTTCGGGCAATGTGAAAGGCGCGGAGTAACTAGAGTCATTTGGACATCGAGCTCATAGAGATGCAAGTTCTCGTTTTATTTTGGTTGTGTGTTGTTTGTCACGAGCTGCTCTGGAAGTTTCCACTATATGATTAGATATTTGGTTGGCTGAAACATCAGGCGTCTGCCAGATTTGCTGGAGGCCCCGCCAAGCCTACGTAGCATTCCCCATGCTTTTCTGCTTGAATGTTATGTTCTCAACCATCTCCGTCCAGCGCGTATTTCTAGCAGCGTCAAGGCTGTGAAGGAGGTCGTCCGCAATATCGCTATCGCCACTGCTGTTGTAGTCATCATAGAGTTGTTCACAGTGTTCATTCCATCCTGGTATATATTCCCTTCTGTATCCACGGGGAATATATTTCTTAGCAGC
>JAEQML010077254.1:0-12961 GCA_016904865.1 Pissodes strobi
TTATGTTGTGAAAACGTCTAATTCTCAATAATAGGTTCGCTCCTCCGCGTCGTAAATGTATTAAATAAAAAATATTATATATATTAACAATTTTCTTCTCATAGCCTTTAATGTAATCTATTTGGTATTGATTACACATTGCTATTTGAAATATCACCATATTATTTCTCCTGGTACGCATCTGCACGTAATATTCGAAAAAGCACTTAGATTTATTTCGGAACGTTTCACGATATTGGAGGAATGATTTATTCTGCCGCAAAACTTTTGAGATTTTCATGAAAAAGGTTTGAAAGCTATATTTAAAATTTGCGCTATTTCAGGGATTATATATGAGACTGCTTTTAGGTAGGTAATATTTTGATTAAATTCTTACATTAGAAAATCTAACTGAATGCGAATTTCAATTTATTTCCAAATATGTTCGAATATTTCAAAACTATTTAAACGTGATTATATATCGGTTTGCTTATGTTTGAAATCATCTAGTTATCCTTGTTGCTTTTTGGCTACATTAACTATAAAGGAACAGAACTGCGCCTATTTGCTTCATTACCATAATAAGATAATGCACGTATTTGTCGATAAGGTATATTCGGTTGCCTATCCACCATAAAATTATCTGTGCCAAAAAAAATTTAAACCAGTATGGTGCAATGTTTGTCCTAGTCGCTAGGTCGCGCCGGTCTGAATCGTTCCCGACACGATTGTGTTATTTATTCGTGGAAACACATGCAAGCTGCTGTATATTTCGTAAAAAATGCATCCAAAGTACGGGAACGTATTACAATAAGTAATATTTCACCTTTCGCATGGCCCACCGCTCGCTACGGGGGCTCAAGAAAAGGAAACACTAACCAGGGGCTAACCCAAACGTAACCCAAGACATACCTAAAATCAAGAAAAAAACTGTTTGCTAACCAAAACTAACCCAAGACATACCCAAAATCAAGAAAAAAACTGTTTAGAAACTTAACCGTTAAAAAAAATAAAAAAAATGCAACGGGGTTTGAACGCGAACCACCGGCCGCCGCCGATAGCCACAGAATCGAGACCCAAGCCTCTAAACCTCTATACCTTGAGACGGAAATAATAGTCAGTGACGTCAGTCACTCGTTCGAAAACAGACCAACGTGAGCGGCTTTAAGTAATATTTAATATTTAACAATAAATCTGGTATGAAATGCTCGCAAAATGCCGCTTATTCTAAATGCGGACACAGAGTTCCGGCACAAAACGTGCACCGCTGCCAAATTCATTGTGCCCCGTATACGCGCGTTACGCGGACCATTTGAAGCAGCTGTACTTTAACAGAGGTTCGCGATCGACGGTCGTAAATTTACTGATATTTTACGACCGTCGGACGGAGGTCGCAACGTTGCAACAGTAAACGAGCATGTACCCTGTGAGAGATCTGTTGCATAGTCGCGCTTGCGGGTTTAGGTTATCGTTTTGTTTTAACATTGAAAATGTTTCTGTTTTCCTAAATAGGGCCTCAAATCGTGAAAAAATGCATGCTACATTTGCCACATTCATGACGTCGTACCCGTGAGAGATCGTGTTAGCTTGTTTATTTAAACTTAAATTGATTGTAACGTATCGGAATCAGTTCTAATTACTAAAATAAATTGGAACTAACTGAAACTAACCGAAAGTGTATTGAACGACTATCCAAAAGTAACGAAGAGCACCAAAACGGGCTAAAACGTATCGAAATAGATTTAAAATATTGAAGTAAGTTAAAACTAACCCAAATTAACCGATTTTAGTGACTAGCCAAAACTAACCAAAAACATTAAAATTGCTTATAACGTATCGGAACCGGTTCAAATTACTAAAATAAATTGGAACTAATTGGAAGTAACCGAAAAACGATTGAAAATATCCAAAAATAACTAAAAGCACCAAAACGGACTAAAACATATCGAAACAGATTAAAAAGATTGAAGTAAGTTAAAACTTACCCAAATTAACCGAATTTAGGTGACTAATCAAAACTAACAATTAACCCAAATTAACCGAATTTTGGTGACTAACCCAAACTAACCAAACCATTAAAATTGCTTATAACAGGTTCCGGAACCCGTTCAAATGGCTAAGATATATTAAAACTAACTGAACTTTACTGAGACTTGACTGAGCCGTTCAGTCAAGTCTCAGTAAAGTTCAGTTAGTTTGGGTAGTAGGTAACTAAAAGCATCAAAACGGGCTAAAACGCATCGAAATAGATTTAAAATATTGAACTAAGTTAAAACTAACTTAAATTAACCGAATTTTGGTGACTAACCAAAAACCCTAAAATTGGTTATAGTGTAACGGAACTGGTCCAAATGATTAAAATAAATTAAAATTAACTGAAATTAACCGAAAGTTGATTGAACGACTAACCAAAATTGACCAAAAGTAACCAAAGGCATCAAAAGGGGCTAAAACAAGTTGAAACTAACAATCAACCGAATTTTGGCGACTAACTAAAGTTAACCAAAAACATCAAAATTGGATATGACGTATCGAATCCGGTTCAAATGACTAAAATAAATTAAAACTAACTAAACTTAACCAAAAGATGTTGAACCAAAACTAATCAAGAGTAACCAAAATGGACTAAGACGTATCGGAACAAATTAAGAATAAAATAAGTAACTAACCCAAATTAACTGAATTTTTGCGACGACCTACATTATTAACCAAAAACGTTTAAATTGTTTTAACGTATCGGAACCGGTTCAAATGGCTCAAATAAATTGGAACTTACTGAAAGTAACCGAAAATTGAACCAACCAAAGCTAACCAAAAGTAACTAAAAGCACCAAAACGGGCTAAAACATATCGAAAAAAATTAAAAATATTGAAGTAATATGAAACTAATTCAAATTAACCTTATTTTGGTGACTAACCAAAAACACTAAAATTGGTTATAAAATTAAAACTAACTGAAATTAGCCGAAAGTGAACGACTAACCAAAAGTAACCAAAAGCACCAAAATGGGCTGAAACATATCAGAACAGATTAAAAATATTAAGCTTATAAGGTGAAACGAACTTGAATTAACCGAATTTTGCCGACTAACTAAAATTAACCATAATGTATCGGAACCGGTTCAAATTACTAAAATAATTTAAAACTAACTAAAGCTAACCGGAAGCTGATTGAATGACTAACCAAAACTAATCACAAGTAACCAAAAGCACCAAAACGGGCTAAACCGTATCGGAATAGATTGCAAAAATTAAAGTAAGTTAAAACTAATCAAAACGAACCGAATTTTTGTAGCTAACCAAAACTAACCAAAAAGATTAAATTTGATTATAACGTATCGGAGTCAGTTCAAATGACTAAAAAAAAATTGAGCGAGTCTGGTAGTAGTCGAGACACTGATGTGTAAACATATCCTCTAACGACATCGGTTGTAAAAAAACGACAGCAGCACGTTGTGTTCCCGAGCGGTCACCCATCCAAGTACTAACCCCGCCCGATGTTGCTTAACTTCGTGATCGGACGAGAACTGGCATTTTTAACATGCTATGGCCATTGTTGCGTTTTACGTTGGTCATAGAATAAAAATTAGGTTTAATAACCAAGTTTAAAATAATAAAAAATCAACGCGAACGAAGCCTCGGATAAAAGCTAAAAGTGTCCTATGTTATTTACTATGCTCTTGAAAATATTTGTACAAAATTTCATGATGATCGGAACAGTTTATGCGTGAAAGCTTAAGAAACAAACAAACAAACACATTCGCATCTGTAATATTAGTTAGGATTATTTTATAATACTTACTGGCAGCTTCGGAGTGGATTAATTCACTGCACAAATTCGACACGATAATCTAATGCCATCAGGAATAACATCAATATATGGACACAGCTTATTTACCTAGTAATCGTGGGCCGACATCCTTAGATTTGGGAAAGTCAATAACCAAATTTTGCAAATTTTAGAAGAGGGCTATGACTCAATATTGTTTTAAACGTCTGGGCATTTGAATAATACTTTTGACAGTTCGTTTAATTTAAAGTAATAATATTCTCTTTTATCATCTAAAATCCGTTTAAAAACGATTTTAAATGACAAAATTATATAAAATCCCGAAAATTCGGACTTTTCAGGACGATAGCCGTGGCTTCTGACGAATTTGTCGTGGATTTTGAAGCGAAAACTCATTTTAAATTCAACCGTCCATTAAAAACAAGCTGTGCTATGGATCCAGATACACTGCGAATATAATAATTAATAAATAATAATTTTGACTGTTCGTTTAATTTAAAATATGCTTTCTTATCATCTAAAATCCATTTAAAATTGTTTTAAATGGCAAATTGGATATAATACCGCCCTAGCGGCTAGAATCGGTTTACACATTTTCGTCCCATTTGCCGAGATTTGCCCTCATACTGCCGCGTACGATGTTTACACATCAATAAGTTGGAACTAACGAAAAGTTGTTTGAACGACTAACCAAAAGTGAATAGAAATAGCCAAAACGGGCTAAACAGAATCAGAACAGGTTAAAAATATTACAGTAACGTTATGGCTATAGTCAAAAGCGGTCTTATCGTGCGGGTCTAAAGGTCACATTTTTATTTATTATTTATTTATTTATTTATTTATTATTTATTATAATTTTTCATTAAATATCATTACTTTGACAGATTTTACACGCAAAATGTGCCACAAATGAAGTTTTTACTGAAAATTGTGACCTTTGGACTCGCACGATAAGATCGCTTTTGACTATAATTGTATTATATTAATAAATTTTCCTATCTAAAAGTGAAGGGTAATTTTTTCGGTTTTCATATCTGCAAATTTTTACATCTTACGCGGCGGTATGAGGGTAAATCTCGGCAAATGGGGCGAAAATGTGTAAACCGATTGTGACATTATAGGCCGGTGAAGGATTTTTATACAATTTGGCCATTTAAATCGGTTTTAAACGGATTTTAGACGATATAAAAGCATATTTTAAATTAAACGAACCGTCAAAGGTATTATTCAGATGCCCAGACTTTTAAAACTATATTCAGTCATGGCCCTCTTCTATAATTTTCCTTTTATAAGTTTGTTTTTTTTAATGGACGGTTGAATTTAAAATGAATTTTCGCTTCAAAATCCACGACAAATTCGTCCGAAGCCACGGCTATCGTCCTAAAAAAGTCCAAATTTTGTGATTTTTATACAATTGTGTCATTTAAAATCGTTTTTAAACGGATTTTAGATGATAAAAAAGCATATTATTATTTTAAATTAAACGAACTGTCAAACGTATTGTCACGATTTGTGTTTTTTATCGGTGACGACACGCCTTACTTAGCGTGTAGGAGAGCAACTCAGATTTAGGAACGCACTACGTCAAGTTGAGAAGAGATAATAAAGGAGACACATCGATAAAAACAATAACAAGTTTATTTACAAACAAACTTAACAACGGTTAGATTGTATACTAATAAAGGCGTGTTTAAGATTATAGATGAATTAAGAGTTTACACTATACCCAATTAATATGAATTAATGAGTTGTACTAACAATGTTTTAATTTTATCCTGTTTTCTTATTTGTGACGTTTTTGTTGTCTTATTAACAAAATCATAGTTTCATAAACCCGGCTGTTTACTAGAGATGTATTATTTCAAAGTTTATTTGCTTTTATGGCCAATAACGTTTTACGTCTCAATATTCATTGTGTTAATAAAGCAACTACGTGACAAACGTATTATTTAAATACGGTTCTGTTTTTAACTTATTACTAATTATATATGATAAAAACTCTCTCGATTTGATTTCTTTAAGCTTATTGATCTATTCTACCTTATATCTAGTGCAAACCTATCCGTTTTGAGAACATCTTTTTATACTGGCTTTTAATGCCATTTTTTAAAACTAGATTTTTATGTCTATGGACAATAAGATGCCTCTCGTATGATATCTCCTCTATTAAGATGCGTCCATCCCAACAGAGGTGACATTAATTCATTGTCTTTATATCGGTTAGTTTTGGGAATAGGGCTGTTAGTGCGGTGTATCTATAAAGATAATGATTTTTTTTTCCTTGGCATTAAAAAGCAACTCATTGCGGCCCTGTATTACTATAAAACACCTATACTAACAATATTACGGTTTGTTAAACTTATTTCTTTTTAGAATAAATTGCAAATGCCGGTCCTGTCTATATTCTATTTAGCCATTGTTCATTACTTCTTATTTTTAAATCCATTATTTACACATTTATCAAAACTAAACTCACCGACAAAAAAAACCGGCACCTAATTTTTTTTAATAATTTTGATATGCCATAATTCTTTTATTTTTGATTTTATAGCAATAAGTTTTTCGCTGGCCGATAGATCAATTCATTAAGATTGCGCTGCAGTCTGTCCTGATGAAATTGTTGTTGCTTGAAAGTTTATATACCAGGGTAAGTCAAAATGATGTTTTTAGTCGTAAGTTTAAAACACCCTGTGGAAAAAACACGCGTAGCAACCTAGTTCCAGCATGATTTAGGATAACGCTGGATGTGTTGCGAGCATTTTGTTTTCTAAATCATCTGGCTATCTCGTTTCTTTTCTGAGCTACGCATTTTTAAATGAATCGATGCATTTGAAGACATTTCTTCTTTCAATCATTTAATGCTGTCATTCGAGCATTACAAATTAAAATGAAACTTAATAACGGGTGTGTCCACCTCTAGCCGCAATTATAACCTGCATCCTTCGTGGCATCGAAGCAATTAGAATGAATATTTTTTCTTGAGGAATAGCTTCATATTTTTCTTGTAATCCTAACCTGAGCTCTGCTAATGTTGTAGGCTTATTGAGACGGTGACGAATGTGTCTTTTTAATTCATCCCAAAAATGCTCACTTGGGTTGAGATCTGGGCTGCAGGGTGGCCACTTCAACCTCCGAATTCAAACTTCATCCAAAAACTCATTTACTACATGCGCAACATCCGGCAACATGGCATTGTCTTGCAATGGAGTGATTGCGTCCTGTAGTATATCTTCAATATATCTGTGTTCATTTAGAGCTCCATTTTCCACAAATTTTGAGTTTGTACGTCCTTCGATACAAATTCCTGCCCAAATCATCACAGATCCGCCATGGAACGAGAGTCGCTCCGATATTGTACAGTCGGCAAACCGTTCATTACGTCTTCGGTAAACCCGCTCACGCTCATCTGGCGATTTGCTGTCTTGCAAATCTTAGTGGATTCTGACGGTTGCGGGGAAGCAATTGAGGTGCTACATCAGGTCTGTGGAAATTAAGTGCAGGTTCCTTTAACCGTCTTCTTATAGCTACTTCACTATCGTTTTTTCCACGTACCTCTTGTAGGTTATGTTTTAGTG
The DNA here is from genome assembly GCA_016904865.1 of Pissodes strobi. Taxonomy (NCBI): domain Eukaryota; kingdom Metazoa; phylum Arthropoda; class Insecta; order Coleoptera; family Curculionidae; genus Pissodes; species Pissodes strobi. The sequence goes on from JAEQML010077254.1 coordinate 7,345, forward strand.
AACTGGCAGTAGCTCTTTGATCCCTTAATGATTGTAGCAATATGAAACGGCTGTCAGCTAAGGTGGTTGATTTTTTCCTTCCGGACCCTGGCCTTCTGGTATAGTTTCCCATCTCGAGATATCTATTTCAAGTATACTGTACGGTTGATCGCGGAATTCGTAAAGTACGGGCAACATAACTTTTATTACCACCATCTTCTAATAAAACGACGATTTTACCCATCTCTGCAGTGGTTAAGACCATTTTGATTACATAATATTGTCAACGTCACTGTCAAAATAATCTAATAAAGTAACGACTAGCTAATTTGGATATTTTACGCTGATTATTTTTATTCACATTGAAAAATGCAGCGTTTCATTTAAAAATGCGTAGCTGGTAAAAGAAATGAGATAGCCAGGTGATTTAAAAAACAAAATGTTCGGAATACATTAAGCTTTATCTTAAATCATGTTAGAACAAGGTTGTTACGCGTGTTTTTTCCACAGGGTGTTTTAAACTTCCGACTAAAAACATCATTTTGACTTACCCTGGTATATAAACATTCAAACAAAAAAAAAATTTTCATGAAAAACTGCAGCACAATCTTAATGAATTGATCTATTGACCGGCGAAAAAATCATTGCAATAAAATCAAAAATAAAAGAGTTATGTCATATCAAAATTGTTAAAAAAAATTAGGTGCCGGTTTTTTTTGTCGGTGAGTTTATATAGTATATAGACTTTCCCGTCTATGTATAAAATATTTGCTAACAGCATTATAACAGTTTATTGACTCGGTTATATTTCTTGACCTATCCAAAATTTGCTGACATTGGTATAAAAAATCACTCAATTTCTTTTTACTTGCTGACTCAATTCAACATGCTAGCTTTGTTTAAAGCAATAAAATATCCTTGCAATATATCATGTGTCTTTATGAATCTTATTATTTTCTTAAGTTATCGACTTGCAATGCGATCTTGCGTCACTTTGTAATAATGATCTTCAAATTACATTTACAGTAAACATTATGTAAATTAGCTTTAATAAACGAAAATTATACGTTACGCTTTTTAGCCACTGAATAAGTCGTTGTTTGTAGATTCCTTTGCTGTCGGCTGTCGGACGTTTCATTTAAGTAGTTTCCTTTTGTGTTGCGGACTGCTTGTTTACGCAAAGCCTGGTAGATGGCGCTCGTAGCAGTCTTGCAATGCTGTCTGCCGTAGATCGTAGTGGGTTCTGGGTTCTTTGTTCCTTGAAAGGCGTGGTAAAATGGCGTCGACTTGATTTGCTTCTTCGTGTGTGTGTTGGCATTGGATGGGCTAAAGAATACAATCAAATATAAGTATCGTAAATATGATTTTTGGCAATATTAGATACTTGGCAAGATTTGATTTAAGGTTTGTTATTATTCAATTATTTTTTAAAGTTATCTAATTCGTTGTCTACAGCTGCTGGTATTTCATTCATATTTTATAATTTCTTATACTTTTTAATCTTGTAGAAATCCCCAGTCGAAGAATGGAAACACTTGCTGGTTGACCGTCCTGTATGGGCTGGAATGAGTCTTGACTGGCCCTGGCTTGCGGCCACTGCTGTATGTTATCAAGGTAAAGTTATATATACATTATTTACAATTTCTTACTGCTTTTCTATACACTTCTTGGTATCGCTTACATATACATTTTCCCATATATTTATTTTATTCTATGTTTCTTATATGTACTTTCCATATCTTAAGTTTTCTTACTCAAGGCTTACTTTAAATGTATATAGGCACGCTATGTATATCTATGCTAGCTTTATGTAAGTTGTGTAGGACAGAGAAGCACTATATTATTATTTATATATCCACGTATGCTCTCACACATTATATAAACATCTTTTGCTTATATATTTCTCCATTATTTCACTTTATTAGCTTTACATAAACACCTTTCGCTTATATATTTCCTCACTATGTACGCTTCTTTTTTTCTCAAAAACATCTTCTATATTTCTTCTCACTTTACATTAACAACTTATGTATGCTTCTTCTATATTCTTCATGCTTTACATAAACATTTCTTGCTTACGTAACATTTCATCTCAGGTACCAAAATATTTGCTTGGCTTCGTTCAACGTCAGCGTAGCTACTTCAGTCCCTATATGCTCAACTTTTCCATGCCTAAATTTTTTGCTTTGACGTTATCTTTTAGACCATCCGTCGTTGCATTTTTATTTAGACTGGAGAACACATTATTTTGTAACACTTCCTCGTATACAAATATATATCTTCTGTATATACTCTCAATACACAATTTTAATGGCAACTCACATTTACTTGTGCTTTACTATATATATCTTCACATTTGCTTCACCTATTTATTTTGCATACATAGTTTACCTACTAATTTACTCGCTAATATTCTAGCTTCATTTTTCTTCATAAATCCTAGGTTCTATACTATGTTTATTTTTCTATGTAGTTTATTAACTTCCTATGTGTGTTTATCTATATACTTGTCTTATTTACACTCTGGCTTATATTATGCTATGTTTCACTATATATTTTCTATGTTTCACTATATTTCACTATATATTTTCCTTATTTATGTTTTAACCTCCTAAGTGCCTCGTATACATCATTTTCTATGAGCACTTGGGAGGCTTAGTTCAAAGTTTGTCTAGCAAGCGACGTCACTATTTTATTAATAAAGTTTATGTGAGCGGGTTGTCTTTTATTTAGGTATTTGTTCTGATATTTATAAGGTAAGACTTTTAAGTTTATCACAAATTGCTAAGGCACTTTAACTACTTTTTGAAACTCCCCAAAAACTATCCCTTCACTAGAAGTTCTGATGCTTCATAAATTCGACTCTCTCTATACTTTTTAGTAGCCCCCGAATGCCGTATACCTATGCATACGTTCACCCAGGTTAGGTAAGGACCTGACAACCTTATACCTGTGTATAAGTGTTCTCATTTATGGGGGTTGTGGGATAGAACAGCTAGAAGTGTACGCACCTGTGTGCTGTACGGCAACTAGACTGAGCGGTTTGAGAGACCCAAAAGTCTGATTTACTCGGCGTTTGCCGGCGTATTTATATGTTACAAAATGCTGATGATTGCATCATTAAGGATTAAAGTCGCTCCCGTCGACCGCTCAAATTGTTTATAATTAACAGTAAATGTTTATATAACATTTTTCAAGTTCAAGTTCAAACTTGCGACAGGGTGATATTTAATTAATGATTTTAATTAGTTCACAGTATTATTCAGATGTCCAGACGTTTAAAACAATATTGAGTCATAGCCCTCTTCTATAATTTGCAAAATTTGGTTATTGACTTTCCCAAATCAAAGGATGTCGGCCCAAGATGAGTAGCTGGTAAAAGAACAAGCTTTGTAGATTTTCGTGTCGAAAGTATGCAGTGAATTAATCCACAGTAGAGTGCTTTAGACGGCCTCAATTCTCCCCCTCCAATTTTTTGCCCCCTTGGGACTGTTTTGTGGTGTGTTTTACCTTGAATGACATTGAGGTAATTTGATCTTGAATGCCCTTGAGTTTTTGATGTGTAAACATCTTACGCGGCGGTATGAGGGTAAATCTCGGCAAGTGGAAAGTAAATGTGTAAACCGATTCTAGCCGCTATGACAGTACTATATACAATTTTGCCATTTAAAATCGTTTCAAACGGATTTTAGACGATAAAAAAGCATATTATTGTTTTAAATTGTACGAACTGTCAAAAGTATTATTCAGATGCCCAGACGTTTAAAGCAGTAAAATTTGAAAAAGCTGGTTACTGATTGTCCCAAATCAAAGGATGTCGGCCCAAGATTATAAGGTAAATATGCTGTGTTCATATGTTGATGTTATTCCTGGTGGCATTAGATTTTCGTGTCAAATTTGTGCAGTGAATTAATCCGCTCCGAAGCTGCCAGTGCGTATTATTAAAGAATCCTAGCTAATATTATAAATGCGAATGTTTTTGTTTTTATTCTATGAACATGCTAAAATGTACAGGTAAGGACCATAGCACGTTGAAAAGCTTTTTAAGATCCTTTACACAAATAGCGCACTATGTAAAAATCGACCTCTCCTATTGGTCGATCCATCTCGTATTACAATATATCTTCGTGATGTAAACGATTTCTGTCAAGAGGTCTCTTGGTGTAGATGTGTAGACAACTGGGTCTCACCTGGACGGCCCGGGTTCAAACCCCGTTGCTTTTTTTTTATTATTCTTTTTAAGATTATGTTTCTAAACAGTTTTTTCCTTGATTTTGGGTATGTCTTGGGTTAGTTTGGGTTAGCACCTGGTTAGTTTCCTTTCCTTGAGCCCCCGTAGCGAGCGAAGCGAGCAGAACGCCATGCCGATCGGCCAATAGGAAAGGCCGATTTTTATATAGTGCACTATTTGTGTAAAGGATCTTATAATGCCGTTTAAAATGCCAGTTCTCGTTCGATCACTGAAGTTAAGCAACGTCGGGCGTAATTAGTACTTGGATGGGTTACCGCTTGGGAACATAACTTGCTACTGTCATTTTTTTTACAACCGGTGTCGTTATAGGATATGTTTACACATTAGTCTCGAGTACTAGCAGACTCGCTTAATTTTTTTATTTATTTTTGCTTTAATTATGATAATGTTTAATATTATTGCTAAAAATGCATTTCTTTAATTATATAACTATATTATAAACATTCGTGTGTTTGTATTTTTACATTTTTAAACTCTGCTTTTGGAAACTAAATGAATTTCAACGCAAATCGCATTTTTGCGTTTTTATTCATCATTTTCAATTCAACAAAAAAATGTGGGATTTGGATACTACGGTCGAAGTTAGAGTTGAACCTCTTATTATCAATGTTGGTTCCGAAAGTAGTGATAGTAATGATTCTGAATCAAATTCTGATCAAACCTCCGATAACGAGTAGTAAACTTAAAGTTTTATTGATGTTTGATGTAAACTTTCGATGCAACTTTCAATATAGTATTTTATGATAAGAAAAGCCCCTTATCATCCATGACTCTTTTTTTCCTAGCCTTAATGGATATTTTACTATTTGTTTGCAGTACAATTTTGTTGCTTATTACTAGATTTAGGAATAATTTTAAATATACGTTTTTTTGCATATTTTAGACTAAAATCATGCATATTTATGTGCATAAACTTTATTTTTCTAAGTGGATATTTGCCTAAGTTTACTTATTACTATTCCATTATATAGTTATTATAACATATTAATTTACAAAGCAATTGTATCCGCCGCTGGAATTTCCTTCTCTCTTCCCTTACCCCTCGAGGCGCGCCTTAAAACTAAAAATGAGTCACTGACTATTATTTCCGACTTGAACTATAGACCACGACGGCTTATGCTGTAAATTGATTGCATCACGAAGACATAGCGCGAATACAATCGCTCGAGTCAAGGCCACATACACTAGATGGCGTTGGAGTCGTAAGAGAGAGAGGGAGGCGTCGCACGCAGTATTTCGTCATCGGGAGCGATTCAGACCGGCGCGACCTAGCCGCTAATATTGTTTGTGAGCTGATCGCGTGTGTGGTAATAGTGAGATAAAAAATACTTATTTGGGCAAGTAAAAATTAATTATACTACTTTTTTGGTAAATATAAATATTGAA
>JAEQML010077255.1:0-12961 GCA_016904865.1 Pissodes strobi
TGTAAAACATAATTAGGAATAATTAATGTGCCTTTGGTGATATTTTTCAATGGGACACCTAATATTTTACTCGATTACATGACAAATTACTCGATCGAAAAAACTTTTTTATTTTTAGAGATAGATGGGTACTATAAGCGAGAAAGTTGTAGCCAAATAATAAAGGAAGTTTTTTTATTTGAAACTTTTTTTCAAAAATCGTCTGGTTTTTATATTAATAATTATTGAAACCACGGCGCGCATAAAAGTTCACCTAATAACGGTGGCCGACTGACCTAAAATCTTCCACCAACGAGTGTGTGTATAATTTATTGCTGCAGCAGCGCGGGGAATCCCTGTTTAGTAGTTTACAGTTTACTTTTAGTCTATTTCACGTGCTTCGACAATATCATAGTTGACGTTAGTATTTTTATAATAATTATGGTAATAATCCTTCTTGTGTGTTTCTTCTTGTCCAAGACAAAATACGAGTCGAAATATAGATTTTTTAAAAATGCGTTTTTTGCTAATCAAGTAGTAGATATGGAAACGGTACAGGACGTTACAAAAGAGAGCATTCATTAATTATTTCAAGCCTGTAGAGAAAAATCCGATAAGCAGTTCATAGCTCTTAAAATATCATAATGACAAAAGGGAAGTGTTTTTATCACTAAATTCTGTTTATGCACGCTAAGTGTAGACGACCTTATACAAGAAGCGCTTATAAAATAATCTGAAACGGAGGACGATGCTTCCAAACCTAAAACCGACTCTAGAACTGGTAAACGATGTACCTACTTCTTCTCATTCAGATATTGGTATATTATGCAATAAAAGTCGTAATAGCACAGAACATTAACAAGAGACTAGAAGGTCCCTCTCAGTCAGCACTTTTGATGTAGCGCTTACAAATGCGAGACGACAGACTTTAGACGAAACGAGGTGAAACGTGGCACGAGGTCTGAGCAGTTAACCAGCATTTCACAAGGTGCCGCAACGACGCAAGGAGGGGGGCAAGGAGGAAAATTCGGGGGGCGGGGCTTAGAGTGAACCTTCTAGTTCATTGGTAATGTTCGGTGGTAATATAGCAAGGGTTTAAGGAAAAGTAAACAGATATTAACATTTAATAAACAGAATGAGATCTGAAAAATAGTAAAAAAATTAACGACCAACAAATCTTGCACCGAATTCAAGAATTTGGTGAGAATTGTATTGACATGACGTAAAAGAAGTTCACCATGATTCCATATAAATAAACTAGAAATTAAAAGAATCATAAAACAAAAAATTAATCCCTTTCAATCAGACCTTAAGGAATTGGTGAATAATTATTCCGGAAATATTAGCGAATCAAGCAATAGATATGTATAAAGCAGAATAAATAGGAATGGCCGCCATAGTTAAGATAAACAAGGAAAACGCAGAAAAAATTGAAGGAGTAAAGTTAAATCTATTTAACGCAAAGGAAAAGCTGTTGTGGGTGTTATATGAAAGTGAAGCAAACATGTTAAGAAATATACATTTTACTCAAAAACTTGATGACGAAACATAAATTTGGGAATTCTCTAACGAATGGAATTCTTGTCCATCTTCACTTTTTGAAATTGATTCAGAAAACAATATTATTATGAGAAAGGGAAACAAATCTGAATTCTATAAGGATATGTTAAAAGAATGAAAAGAAGAACCTACTGAGCTGTCTTGCATGCCAATAGAAAAAAATTGTACTTTTAACTCTGCATATATAATAGATATGATGACACTTATTCAGAGATACCAGAATTTTAACTGCAGAAAATTTAGAGAATTATTTTTAAAATACATCTCACTAATATTAAAAATGAAGCCCCAGAACTGTCGTCTCGTCGTATGTGTTGGTGACCGCTACAATTTTGAAGAAAGTTTAAAGAAAACAGAGAGATATAGAAGATCGAAAACATATGACATATGAACATATGAAATACGAGATGAAGTGAATATACCTGATTGGAAAAATTTATATCAAATGCTAGTAACAAAATAAACCTCTTAATGATAAAGCCAGACGTTCCTAAAACTTTAAAACTTGGATATGAACTCCCATGCAATTATATAATACCAACATTGATGACCAAAGACGCCAAACCAAAATTTTTAAAACTCGCTCCGTGTTGTAATTGCAAATTATTTAAATGTTCAGCAAAGTGCAAATGCCTAAAAACAAATGTAAAATGTAATATAAGTTGTCTGTCTATTTTTTTTTAGTCCACGTAGGAGTTTCCAGGGTCCTTAACAGAAACGCACATTATTGAACAGTGTTGTACCTATAGGTGCCCAATCGTGCTAAAAGTGGTACACTTTATAATTAAAACGCACTATGGCAGTGACCAAAGTGGCACGATTTGATGTACTATTATCTAATATGTACTAATGCGTGTAATGTTTTTAAACATATTTTTCATAATCATTGGATATATTTAAAAATACCATAAATGCGTATAACTATTTGTAATTCCCTATTCTTAGGCTGTATGAATTTTTGGATTCATATCTGCCTCTCCTTTTCGTCTTTACATATTCAAGCAAAGACAAAAAGGCACCCTGACGTCTAAGTAAGTTATTGCTCAAATGAAGCAACGTTTTCTAATTTAATTAAGATGGTAAAAGTAATTCTGTCATTACCATATTCTTCCGCCGCAGCTGAGAGTTTTCAGCTCTTGCTTAGTATTTTCATGTTAGAGCTTTTTCTGCTATTTTTTGTGGGAATCTACTTATATTTGATTAGTTTTTTTTATGAATATACGATTTATTTCAACTGCCTACTGTTTAATTAGTTTATTTAATCAAGTGGTTTAAATACTATATTTAATCTTAATAACCATAATTATTTAAAAAATAACCGGCAATACGTTTGGCAATAGTCTGACTTGGTTAACTAACATCTCGTATTAATTTACAAGTCAACCGTCAGCCTTACAATGACGTCATTCAAATCCGACAGTTTTGGCACAATCGTGCGGTAATATGGCACAATTTTATCTACAAAGTGGCACAATGGAAAAATCTTCTAGAAACAACCCTGTTATTGAATAGATTGACGAACTAGTAAGTAGCAAGTAATGAGGTAAAAATCTACAAAATACTAAAATTTTAACAGATTTGACGGCATGTTGTCCTATGGTCAAGCATTCCATGACAAAAATTATTTTCAAACTTTATGATTTTGTCGCCCATTATTCCTATGGCCCAAAAGCTACTTTAGAATAATTAAAACAATAGTGGAAAACTTCTAATTTAGGTTTTGTCACCCATTATTCCAATGGCCCAAAAACTACTTTAGAATAATTAAAAGCAATCATAAAAAACTTCTAATTTATGTAACGAAACGAATTTTCGTTTATTTTAAATATTATAATACACTGTTACTAGCTTATGTTATTTTGTAACAAGCAAATTTTGGAGAGGCGACGTTCAAATAGGCGAGGACGTGACAACCCTGGAAGGCGAATCTAGTCATGGTGTTATATAATACGGAGTATATATGTAGATTAGAAATAAGGCGTAGCTATAGTTATTGTATGAATAGCAGAGTCGACTCATGGCGTTATGTAATTATGATGACTATACTGGCGAAGTTTTAAGGTGTAAGGCGGAAATATTAGTGGCTGTAATAATATTAGCGAAATAAAACGTGTTACTAAAAATTAATCGTTTACAATTTCTTAAATTCATGCATTAAAAGAATCGAATCGCAGATATTAATAATCTCTTGGACCGGATGAACGTCTCGCACGACGTTCCCCTATCCTCCAAAGGCCCGCATCTAAAATGCAAATCTGCGACTTCCGCTTAGTAACAGAATCTCGGGCCAAAAATATTCCCATAAAAGGAGATGTTTCCATCCAGTGAGCTTGATCTAGGCACGCACTTTAAGTACGATTCCCGATTATTCCAGCGCGAGCCAACGCCCTAAGTCGTGGAGGGACCGAGCGTATAAATTCGTCTGCCTAGCCCAAAGCTCTGAACACTACTCTCTACCAGTGCACCAGTACGAAGTTCTACACCAGTCTCTCGCCGATAAAGTCCTTATCCCAAAATGCAGTTAAATTCTGCTGGTTTAAAAAATAAAGTAAAATCCAAGTTAATAATATTTTAAATCAAGCTAAAAGCATAAGTATCTATTTTTTTTTAATTATCAGTGAACAGTAACTCAATTAAGTAAAGTAAATATCGAGTTTTAAAGTAATAGAAGTGAAAAGTGACAATAATCTAATTAAATGTCTTAAATTCAGTCGTCTAAGAAACGACGCTTACATCGAAAGCATAAAAGGGTAGAACGTTTCTTTCTAAAACTACCGATTCAGGGTGATACGATTAAAAGGCTAAAATAAACCGCGATCTATTACATCAGCGGCAGAAACAGTGTTAGATATACAAATACCATCTGAAGACAAGAGTAAGTTAAGTAATGTATATATTTATAGATAGAAACATTATTAATTCAGTGACCTTATAGACTAAATTGTAATTCGCCAGCGTATTTAAGAACATTTTATTGAACTGTTAGGTATTAATTAATATTGATTCTGGGAATAATTAAATATTCTTTAGTATTTCAGGAACTGTAGTAAATATATAAGTATATCAAAGTAATACATATTATTTCAGTGACTTGTAATTGATAAAGTTAGATATATAAATTTAAATATATACAGGAATTCTGTAGCAGATAGTAGATTTCATATAATTATATTGACTAAAGAAATAAATATTAATATACAGGGACGCTACAACTTATATTACTTTCCAGAGTAATTTACCGAAATATATACATAGTGATGCTGTTAACTATAAACTGCTTTATAAAAACGTTATAAATCTATCAGATATATAGCTATTCATTTTGTGCACAGTAAAGTAAGTAATTTAATTGGTGTCGGATATATCCATATACATTTTTTGTGCCGTATACAGTATTTTATATTCTACCATCGACTCGTATATATTCCTATGTGTTCCATTATAACTACATATATTTTGATTGTGTGCACGATATCATATTTCATAATAAAATGTCGAATTGAATTACATATTTAATGTAATTAAATGATTGTAATTGATTTCATGTTTCATATTAGTACTGTTATTCCAATTGTAACCAATTCTGTACATTTGTATATAACCCAGACTTCTGTACCATTGAACATGTTATTTGCTAGTCGATAGGGCTATCAAAGCCGTATGGGTAATTCGTTAATATATTAGATTTATTTAATTTAACTAAACGTCTTTCTTTTCGACCATAAAAAGCAGATTTACGCTATCTTTAAAAACGCAAGGCTTACCCACAAAAATTACTTTTGTCGCCTGCTTAAAAAGCTACCTATAGGTCCAATTTTTGAAACCGCTCGCAAAAATAAATACCATCTCGACCAAATCAAAAAGCAGGTCGCGACGTTTGGGCATAATTCTAATATGGTGTTTAGAAAAAATCTAGATAGCCGTGAAACAAAATGGCAGGTTCCCATGGAGATAAATAAACTGGCATAATTCTAATATGGTGATTAAAAAAAAATCTAGATAGCTATGAAAAAAAAATTGCAGGTTTCCATGGAGATTAATAAACTGGAATAGTTGTCAACTGATAGGTATGGTGTTGACAAAAGTCAGTCCTTGCTTCTATGTTTTAATTTCTTGTGACCTATTGTTAAAATTTGTACTACATCCTTCAAATATAGCCTACACCAATGCCGAAGCTTTCAATATGCATGCCGCATATTTTAAATGCACCTCTTGCGGATCGGAAATATGCTGCCAGATGAACGAAGGTATAGTGTATTTCGGTGAACGGGAAGTGTACGACCCATTTCAGTCCCTATCAGAAGACGCCCGGTAAGGAACGAAGACAATATTATGATCGTACTTGCCGTATTCCTAATTTTAAGAAAAACTTTAAACTAAACCCTTATCATGTAGGCCCTATCAGAAACTCTTATTGGAACTGATGTTGAGAGGCGGCTAATAGCTAAGAGAGATAGACCTAGTTTAATGGACAGATGTATCCAGTTTTACTAGCTTTAAACGTGCAGTGCAGAGTTTTAGGATCGTATACTTTTAATGGCCATCCAAAGGGCGAACCTTGCTTAAATTTTGTAGAGATTGACTTGTCTATCCTTTTAGAAAGAACATGCTTATATTAACCTAAGAACATATAGGGGTCCATGATTTTTTAAATGTTAGTTTCCCCAATCGCTGGATTGGAAGCAGTAGTTTGTTTCCATGACCACCTAGATCCCCGGATTTCACTCTGTTATATTTTTACTTATGGGGACTGGTTCTAGTTCTAGAGTAAAAAGTAATAGTCATATCACAGCTTAGTTTAACAATCAGCTGGAACTGTCTCGGTCGGCACCTTTGAAGTATTGTCCCGGAACAGAAAAAGATTAAAGATAGGCGAAACTCGCGATATCGCTCTTTCACCGGGGAGAGAATCCGGCATCGTACTAAGGATATTTTATTTTCGAATTACAGTACCGTATTATCAGGTTGTTGGTTATTGGTAAAACTCGGATGCTATGCTAATTATTAGTGATTGTTGTATTACATTTGCCGAGATTTACCCTCATACCTCCGCGTAAGATTTTTACACATCAAAATTTAAAGTTCTTATTTAAAAAAATAAAGTTGATGATGACCCCTTGAAGACGAAACGTCGGATTCCCAGCTAGATACCAGCATTGGATACAACGGAACAAGTGACAATGCATAAGTGGAATTCAATTTGAAATCCATTTTTAAATAAGCCCAGGAAAAATATAAAACGATTTGTCAAAATTTTGGTTTTTCGGGATATCTCCGGAAATACTCGGAATTTTAAAAATTTCTAAACGGCATATTGTTAGGCACAAATCAATTTTGCCCTAATTTGACTGCCACTGTATCTCTTATGGTTTTCGAGCTCCCCATCATAGACTCGAATTGGAGCCACCCTGTACATTAAGGATATTCAAGTTAAAATTTGGACCCAAGAAAATATCACAGCTTTGGACTAAGCCGTGAAAATAATACATATATCGTAGTTATGATTAGATGTTTATCTGTCTTTCTCATAATAGGAGTTTTGTCTTGGCTCAGAACTGAATATTCCGTATTGATGTCTTTATCACTAGGAAACCGAAAGAAGCTTCTATGGCAATTATATGTTTTACTTTTACAGCATTTAGCAGCACAAACGTGTCCCAACTTTGGTAAATTCATGATATCACAACCTATAAAATCAATATTCAATATTCAACACTTTTAACTACGCCCATGTTCAATTGATTCAAAATCTAAGGAACAAATGATCATAGTGAATCCGCCAACGACGCTACTGTCATGATCTCCCCATAATGGTGCCGTGCGCAAGGATCGGCGCAAACCGTTCTCACCAACTGAGAGTCCTAGCTGATTGTACTAAGCTGTGGTCGTATTTTGCAAAACAGTCATTATGAACAGTTATAAAGTATTTCAATTGTGTCCTTAAAAAGTTTGGAAAGCCAAAGCTTATTTCCGTCATCTCTGCTTTGATTTTTACGTGTCAAGTCTCTATTATTTACCTAGGTAAGTAAGTAAGGTAAATAATGAAATATTTTGACAAGAGGTACTTAAAGAAGAACAACTTTTCAAAGGTAAAAATCGGTTAATAATGGCTGGTATTAAAACTAGTGGTTGAAACAAGATTTAATTCAATTCTGGAAACATTTTTTGGGTACATATTTTAATTTTTTTCACCTGGCAGCACTGGAGATGTGGCAAATTGCTCATAGTTCACACGCTTTAGCTTTTTAGTATTTTGGAGGCCATAACAGATCAGTAAACTTACACCAGATAAATAAATTCGCTAGTGCCACGATTTTATTGTTTTGAAATATACGATTGTTCTTGACAATTTTATTTATTACGTTAAAACATACAATCTAGAAAAATATTATCCGACTTCTAATAGTTTTAAATCTCCGTCACTGGTGGTATGACAAGACTTATGAGATTAATCGCAGAATATTCAAATTCGCTACAACCGAGATTCTACTTTGCCACTATGTTGACCACTATTTTCACCGGGGCGCCTCTCAAGAAATTCTTCGTCAAATGTATTAGCCTAACACAAATCACCTGATTTAAATCTATTTTTTTTATTGAAAATCCTTAAGAGTTCTCTAGAGTGACATCTTTAACAAACACCAGCGAATTGGTTTTCAGAAAAAAATCGACGTGATGGTAAGAAAACGAACAGATGTCACTCTAGAGAAATCTTAAGGATTTTTAGATTTAGCATTTTTTTAAATCTGTTAAAAGTCATAATTAAGTTTTTTGAAAAGCCTGTACAACTGCGAACAAATGGATATATAAAGTTTAAGTTCTTATATAAGTAGTATTATATGCTAAGATATATATAAGATCAAACACAATATTAGTATTGTCTTTGATAAGATGCATTACTTTTTAACTTTCAGTTATTTTAGAGTAGCCTTTCTCCCCCACAAGACCACTATCTAAAAATGTCTTTGAACATATTTTCCTGATTTTTAAAAAAATGTTTAACTCATACGGTAACTGCCGAAATTTGTCATTGGGTGGAGTATGCGGTGTGAGAAAACAGATAAGAAATCATCGCATGGATTTATCTTCTTAGTAATAGTATAATAATCTTCACTAGTCAGATAGGTTCACAACAACCGAACTAATATCTAAACTTCTTTATTAACTAACAGTTTCAACATTTCGGTGCGAATTTCGTCAAGACCGGTTGGTCGTCAGTTCCTGACTAGTTGTATGGCTCTCTTAATATCATCTATGAAAATGGGTGATCCAGTTGTTCTACCTTACACAACATGTTCTCTATACCATCCATCAACAAACTGTCACGTTCAGATTTTGGCAGTTCGAGTCATTATTAAGTTTCGAAGCACCCTCGTAGCTATTCCGTCCAGCATTTAGCTTTCGGAGGGATTCGTTGCGCGAGTCTCGGCTTGGTACGGCCCGACCGGATGGTTGGGGGGACACGAGTTTTGCGGAAGAAAGGACTCGTCTCTCTTTTGGACTAGAGAAGTGGTTCCGAAAGTCGGCCGTAGTTGTATCTCTCGCCGAAGGCGGATTTTGGTCGATTTACGGGGAAGTATTTCCGTTTTGGTTCTGGGAACCTGCTAGTGAGATACGTATAGTGTTCGTTGTTCGAAGTTTTATTAGCTGCTTCCACTTGGTCAACCCAGCCATTGTACGTCGTGTGTTTTGTTGTTATTGATTCGAGTGCCCTTTTAGTAAGGTAAGATTTCCGTATTATTAGCCTATATTTCGCGGCTTCGTGGGTCAGGTATCATTCACTATTGCATTATTCTTTTGATTATTAATTGCGGGTTTAAATTTAAAAATTTCATTGCGTTGAATTAATTTTTTTGGTACAGTTAAATTGACATGAGAATATTACCGGCTTTGGAATGTGAAAACGAACGAGTTTTGTTGATCCGGTCTTGCTATCGGGTTTTTATGTACCACTGAACTGTGATGTCCAGGCCAGGGTACCCGATTTAACTGAAGAAATGTAAAACTTTTAGTTAAATTTTAATCGTTCAAATGAAAAAAATAAATATTGGAAGTCATTTGCCCTTGGACTATAAATCCAAAAACCGATAGGAAATTCAAGTTCACTAGACACGGTTTTGCGTGCGGACTATTCCACCACTTAATTCGGCATTCATGCAGTTTCCCCCGAAAATCTTGATAAAAAGAACTCCATTGGTCAATAGGCGTTGCCAGAAATGTTCGTCATCCAAGTCGAGGACCTGAGTGAACTTTGCAGTGTTACCTTGAAAAGCAATTGAATGGGTGATTGGAAAAAGGATAACATTCCAGTGAAGCCTGTTTGTGGGAAATCGAAAAAAACTATTTTGCGGCGAAACAGTTAATTTTACAAAAATAATTTCTATTGATCATATGTACACTTTGACAAAGTACATTTAATGTCAAAATTCGAACGGTTTATACTTATTAGCTAACTAGATATTTGTATTTAAAAGTACAAAAATTTTATCCTTTTTCCACTCAAAATAGAAAAAGTTAACTAAACAAAATAAAAAAGGGCATCTATAAATCACTAGTTTCTATTTAAGAAATAAACACTAAAAAAATAATATTCATATGCTTCTCAATCTTCTGGGTCACTGGTCTCTGTGTTTGTTGTGGGATTTGTCAGTATTTCATTATAGAAGGCCTTGTAGTCTTCGGGTATGTAATGCACTATTTTGGAAACATCTTCTAGCTTCTTAGAGTTGATAGGAACTTTTCCATTGTAAGCTTTTGAATTGGGAAGCTCCACATTGTCTTGTTTCTTCATATTAAAAAGACCATAGGTGAAACCATCAATGAATTCAGATGCTTTGATATAACCTTTCATTGCTTGGGTATATGTTAAATGTCTGTATTTGCTTATGGTAAAGGACTGTTTTTTTTTCAACATCTTTGACAGTTTTTTTAAAATATAGGGGCCACCAGCCTTTGAAATCAAGTATATCGGTGTTTGTTAGCCGTTTTACTTGGAACTTAGGATTTTTTTTCTTGGAAGACGTAATAATTTCGTTGTATTGATCAGGAGAGTAAATCCTATCGAATTTTTTCAAAGATCGTTTAATAACTGAGAAGTTTCTGTCGCAATGCAAAAAACTATGGCCTCGGATGGGAAAATACTGATGGATTACTTGAAATCTGCCATTCATAGTCAGTGCAGTAAACAACCTGGTTAAAGTGTGGTTGCGGTTTTGTCCTGCGCACGCATCACTAAAGACATGCAGTGTTCTTACTTCTTCAGGTATATGTTGGGTAATGAAGTCCAGAACCGACGTACTGACTTCATTGGGGCCTCGCTGAGCATCTCCCTCTGCGTGTGTGTAGAATACCGATATATCGTTGCCAAGGCTGTGGACATTAAAAATGTTATACCAAAGTTTGCGCAGGTAAAACATTTCCTGAACTGGCATTAAAGGAAGAGGAAGATTTTGCATGTAATCAAATACTATTGCTCCAACGTCATTTCTCTCCTTGCAGGTCTCCTTGATTTTTAGAAGTTTTTGTAAAATTTAGATGCTCGTCTTTTATGAATCATAAGTTCTGCAACTGCGCATCTTTTCGCTGTTTCATTAAGAGCTGTTGACTTTATTTTTGCATTTAAATCTTCACAGGTCGAGCAAACGTCGACTTGAGGCCTACCAAACCGGTATGCGTAGTTGTCTCGAAAATGCCGCAGATAATATTCATACTTGACTATAGTTTTTAAATCAGGATTTTCATTAGTAAAGAGCTCATACATCTTAGTTACGTTCAAACTTGCATCTAAGTAGGTAGTTAACTTAGAAGAATAATGAGACTCTTTTTTCGGGAATTATTTTATATGGTCATCAATTTTGGCAACAATCGCGACATCGAGTTTATTTGCACGATTTGCATGCCTTCCTCTCATATCAGCTGGGGAAGCTTTAGTTTCAAGAAGCTTAGTTAAGCGTCGAATCCGACATTTCTATACACTAACCTTATTGGAGAGAGCATGTAAACTTATATACGCATTGCGGCAAATTTCAACCCTGCACGTACCTTTCATAGCAAAATACTTGAAAGAAGAAGAATATTGTCTAGACTCTGCTGACGCAGGACGATGTCTGGCAACATCGTGCCTTTCTATTAACCCCATTAGGTATGTATCTTTTTAATTTTTTGGTCGTCCATTATAAACGATTTCGATTATTGAACGTTTTTCTTCAGTAGTGAAATCCCCCATACATTTCTTACGACAAGTGCAATTCGGCCCAGTTACTTTAGCATTAACTAGTTTACCTTTATGTGTAACAAACTCTGCTCCTTTTTGTCTTGCTAATTTTTCCCTTTCCTTTTCGTGGAATTCCTTGTTCAGCTTTCGCCTTTTTCCTACGTATTCTCCCTCTGAATCCGTCGAATCCGACATTTCTATACACTAAACTTTTAATTCTAGATTATAAATAACTTTTAAAACTAAATATTCACTTTTCATACACCTGTTGACTCGACGAAGCAGCAAAGCAAAGTGAAAAACAGCTGTTCAAGATGCCGACGTTGCAAACAGGCCGCGTATTACAGTGTGTGGAATAACGATAACATTCCAGGAATATTATCCTTTTTCCGCTCAACAACAAAATTATTATCCGGTGGAGCCGGCGATATTATCGTTTTTGCGCTCAGCGGATAGATAATACAGATATTAATAGAATGGCTATCTCACTTTAATTCGCCATATTTTTGGAATGTTATCCTTTTTCCAATCACCCATTCAATTGAATGACCTCATTTTGGTCTAGAGTGGAAAAAACCCAGTTAAAACGCGAAGAGACGTTGTCGGCGGAAAAGAAGCGTCTTGCGTCATCACCAATGTTCTAATTGCTGCAGGCAAAAATTCCAGGTATTTCTGGGAGAAAGACACGCTTCGAAAGTTGCGAAAAATCACGCGTTTCGTAGGTGGCCGGAGATTCTGGATTTTTCTGGGGGACAAAACGCGTAAAAATTTCTGCTATAAGAGCATTATTATATCGAAGAAAAAGAAGTCTTATTCTCCAGTCCAGTTGCAGTGGGTCACTATGGCCAAATTCAAAATGTTATAAGAAATATCAGATGTAGCGAGCCGCTATGCTGAATTTCATTTAAAGAGTTTAAAAGCTAAATTAATAATTTTGTAGTCGATAATATGGTCTTAGTTGTGACCAAACCGAGAGTAGTGCCTTTCAGTTTAAGGGCTCGTGGAAATAACGAAATAAATAATTGAATTCATGTCAACGATTCGAAAAGTAAAGAAAAGTAACGGAGTGAACCATCGTCATTCATCGAGAGTTAAGATGTTCAAATCCAAGAAAAGGGAGCAACGGCGACAGGTTCCGAGTTCACGTTAGAGATAGACTGTAAGTTTAGTTATAAAAATTGTTAGTATATTTGAAAACATTTATCGGTG
>JAEQML010077256.1:0-12961 GCA_016904865.1 Pissodes strobi
TATGGGTAAGCCTTGGGTTAGTTTTGATTAGTTTTTGTTGGTTGCGCTCCCGTAGCGAGCGGAGGGCCATGCTAAGCCATAATAATGGGTTTTCCCCCCGTTTAAAAAAACAACACTTGTTTTTCTTATGTGGCTGTGCAAAATTTTATTTACGATGTGCAAAATTGTGGTTTATTTATTTTTGACATTTGTTGAATACGGGGGCAAACTTGACCGACCCATATTTTTTCTTCTGTGGTAAGAAAATATAAGACTCAAATATGGTAGGTTTAGTTTATAAGTACTCTGGAAAATCAGAAGTTTTTGTCATGCATTTATTTCTGCAAGTATCATAATTTAAGTAATTTGCTTGGTAAAATTGGAATATAACTAATATGGTCTACCGTGAACCTACACGATCTTCATGTGTGGAGCATTTTAGTAAGAAAAGTTGAAGTACCTAATTCTTCGAGAAGCGCTTTTAAAAATTATGGGAAGCCATTTTTCCTCTATAGATATCGCGTCACCAATCAGGGCCAAGTACAGTGGCTCTTTGTATGGAGCCACTGTAGGGCCAAGTAAAGCGCAATACTGGAAGCAAAACGCGCTTTTGAAAAATAAGTATCAGGAGACGATTAAAACTTTTCAACATCTCCTTCCTTCTTGATGATGCTAACATAATTAGCGAACTGCGCATAGATATCAAACTTATGTTTGGGTATTGTGGATAAAACTGTGTTGTAGTGGTTTTGGCTTTAAAATTCACTAAAATCATTTTATAAATTAGTCCTATTCTAATCCCTAAAACCATAGAAAAAACACCTTGTATAAGCAAAGCAAGTACTTTTCAAATCGCTGAACAATTGATTAATAAACGTAAAACAATGTAAATAACGATTTATACTTATTATAGTGAATTCAGCATATTTCTAGTCAGTATGACGGTAATACCATTGTTTTAGCCTTATTTTAATTGTAAATTTTAGAACGCTATTTCATTTTTAATTGAATGTTATACAGTTGAATTTGACCTTATACTTGGCATTTTTTGACGATAGTTCTCATTTACAGCCTAGAATTTATTTTACGTGGAATGACATATAATCATGTATTTTTATCGGTTAAACATGTTAACATATTTTGTAAACCGTTTGTAGGTACCTAATTATTGTAACCATGTCGAACTAGAAGATTAATACATGCCCTAAATAGGTTTTATAATATATTTTCTTTGGCAATATGTATTTAAATTAGCCACAGAACACAGTGGGACATAATAATAACAATAATTCCTTGTTGTTGTTGCCCTTCCTTTTAATCCAAATTATTTGTTTTCTGGAAGAATCTAAGCACTAGTATTATCAAAAATACTAAAATGAGTACAAAGTCGTTGAGCGGCTATCGGAGCCTGTGATTACCGAAATTTAAATTTAAATCTCCCGCGTCAGGTAATGTCAGTGATCAGTGTGACCAACGTTGAACTGATCTGCCAAATACCAAAATAGAAATGTGGAGTAAAACAATACTAGAAGTTTTTTAATAGAATCTTTCTTACGTCGCCATGGTCAGACCACTTACTTCATAAATTTAAAAACTCTGGATTATAGCATTTTAGTTTATCGTATTTCTCGACCTTAAAGGATTTGAGGGAATCCTTTCAAAATGCCCAAGTGCGCTTTGATGCTTTTTTGGGACTGTGCCGGTTGTGTGTTAATATTTTTAAATAAATTAGGTGGGAAAAGGATTCGTTGTTAATAACATGAAAAACTTGAATAAAATACAAACGCAACCAGTGAGAAATAAAGAGTGAGATCGAACAGTTAATATACAGGGTGTTCATTTTAAAACTTACCACCCACGTTATTTGCGTAATTAGACAGATTTGTAAAATTCCCTGAAACATACCAACAAATTTATTGAGCGGGAATGTTTTTTACGTAAAATTGGATGGCGCCTCTTCAACCCCCTAACCCCCAGAGCTACCACCCCAAAATTCTTAAATGATACTAGGGGTCGAGTGATACACTATTTTAAAGGGCTTTTTATTCTGTACATCGTGACGTTCTATTTTTTAAAATTAACCTAACCGTTGCAGAGTAACATCCATTTTAATGCAAAAAAATTATTTGCGTCACCTTTATAAGCACACAACTGAAGTGAAATTTCTGAGATATTAAGAATTAAGTTTTTACTTTTTTTAGGCTTTTTTTCCAACTTTTGCTTCCGGTTTCGACACTTTTTTATTTATTTTTTTCTTTTCTTTTCAACTTTTTTTTTTCGCCAAAAACCGCGTATCTCTAACTTTTTTTTATCTATTTTTTTTTCTTTATATCGTTTTATAATATTTTTATTAACTTCCCAAACAATTTTTTTCTTTCTTTTTTTTTTTCTTTTTTTTTTATTTTTTGGTTTCATAATACTTTTATTAACTTTCCGAACAATCTTTTGTTTGTCCAATTTTCGTCCAGGATCCTCATTTTACCCCCTACATGTTCTGAAAATTTCAACTCTCCAGCTATACTGCAACATGCTTAATTAAAGGGGCGTTTCACTTTGATAACCGTTTCAACTTTAATAAGCGTTTCACTTTGATAAGCGTTTCATTTTTTCTGACTTTACGCTCGCTAAAGAAGTTTCACTTCAAAAAGTCACATGGGCTAAAGTCAGGAGACCTTGCAGGTCATTCTGTTGGCCATCTTCTTCCCATCCACCTCTGTGGGAATATGTTGTTGAGCCAATCTCGAATATACCTGGCGTAGGGATGAGGAGGTCTTGTTGAAAGTGAAGGAGCTCTTCATGAATTATCGCGTTTTTTCATGGTGCTGGCACACAGACTAAAGGGAGATTCTATGGCGCTCGACGAGCGGTGTGTGTGCGAAGATGTTCATTGACACGGTTCTTGAATAGTTGGAGGTTGTAATTAGGGGGAAACAGATGTCCTAGGAGGGAGTTCCACAGTGATCCAGTGCGCCAGACAAGGGAGTTATTGTAAAGCGATGTTCTAGGTGTTTCCAGTTGTACGACGAACTGGCCGTACTGCCGTCTGTCGTGACTGTCTGACAGGCGTTGCCAGGAGCGGGATGAGGCGCGCCAAATCATGGGAATATCTGCCATGAAAGTATCTGTAAAACAGGGACATCTCGGCCATATGTCTGCGGTGTTCTAGACTATCCAGATTCCGGGTCAACTCCGGGTCACCGACAAGACGCACAGCTCTCATCTGAATGGAATCCAGCAGCTTTAGGGTCCGCTTTGGTGCAGCACCCCAGATGTGTGAGCAATATTCTAAGCACGGTATTATTTGTGCTTTGTAGAGCAAGAGCAACTGCTGCGGTGTATACAGTTTTTTGTTGCGAAATAGCGCACCAAGCTTCTGGGAGGCTGATTTTGCGATGTTAGCGACGTGGTCATGCCAGGACATATTGCTGTTGACCGAGACACCCAGCAGTCCGATTGATGAGTATGAAGGAATGGTCGATCCTGCCATAATGATGTCAGGGCTCGCCGTATTGGCCCTCTTGGTAAACGTGGCTGCTTGGGTATTTGCTGCATTGAACTGGACCAAATTTCTGTAGCCCCAAGTTTAAACTTTCTCCAGGTCTTGATTAATTTCTGTAATCTGCTCCTGTCTGCGGTGATAAGTCTCAGTCGCTGGTAAAGGTTTTTCTAATCTAAATTGGGAGACAAGGGTACTGTCATCCGCAAAACTGTAAACGGGTTTATTGGTTTCGGCCAACAGAGTTGGTGAAAGTATTGTGCCCTGAGGAACGCTCGCGTTAATGGTGAATGTGTTTGAGATGTGTCCATCAACTGCAGCGTGCAGAGACCGGTTCTTAAGGAAGCTGGCAAGCCGGCTGCAGCGAGAGGCTGGCAGTCCGAAGGACGGCAGTAACCGAACTCGTCCCACTTCTTCTGCAATATCTCTTCTGCCAGATTTCCATTTAGAAGTAAAGGACCTACTACAGCCTCGCCGATAATTCCCTCCAAATCATTACATTTTTCTGGGTACTGCGCATGACCCTTTCTGAGAATATGAGGGTTCTCATCACTCCAATAGCGGCAGTTGCGTGTATTAACAATTCCATTAAGGAAGAATGTACATTCGTCTGTAAAGCAGATATTTCGAAGCAGATTTGCGGTTCTGTCAATAAATTGGGTCATTTCTTCATAAAATTGCAGTCTATGATCTGGGTCATCTTCACTTAATGCCTGTAGAATTTGAGTTTTATAAGGATGAAATTTGTAGAGCCTAGTTACCCTGTGGATTGCTCCAACAAATACGTGAGTACTAGCAGAAACCTGTCTTACTGAAGTACATGGAGCTGCCGCGAAATGTCCTGAAACATCAATTTGAGTAGCCTCGTCTAGAACCCTGGGACCACTACGTTTTAAATTTGCTACCGACCCGGTGGCAACAAGCTGCATGACATAAATTTGTGATACATTTTACCGGGGCGTCTCTCATTGAAAACAGCGGCAGTATTCCGAGATAACTCTTATTTGCACCATAAATAAACACTATTTCAATTCGTTCTTCCAAAGAGTAAACCATTGTTAATAAAGTTGTCGAAGTTGAAAACTAATTTTTGTAGGTATTGTATGGGGTTAGGAGATTGAAGGGACACTATCAATTTTTTTGTAAGAAACATTCTCCCTCAATAAATTTCTTGACGTGTTTCGCCAAATTTTACTAATCTGTCTATTTACGAAGATAACGTGGGTGGTAAGTTTTAAAATGGACACCCTGTATAATAGATATCGATAGAGTTTAGGAATTGTGGGGGTGGAAAAGGCTAACTCCATATGGTACCCGAAATGCTGCTTTTGCCAAGGTTAGTTCCGTATGGCTAAGGTAATACGGAACTAACCAAAACTAACACAAGAAATACCCGAAGTGAAGAAAAAAAACTTTTTACAAATATAACCTCAAGAAAATAAAAAAAGACCATGGGGAATCGAACCCGGGCCACCGAACCAGAGGGCTAGCCGCCACAGGCACCACAATCTCTTGCAAGTGCTGTGGTGGTTCAGTGGTTAAGATGCTAGCCCTCTGGTTCGGCGGCCTGGGTTCGATTCCCGATGGTATTTTTTTTGAGGTTATATTTGTAAAAAGTTTTTTTTCTTGATTTTGGGTATGTCTTGGGTTAGTTTGTAGGTTTTGGTTTTGGTAGCCCTTCGCTCGCGAAGCGAGCGTAGAGCCATGCGTGAAGTGAAATATTAGTTTAATGATAAAAAAATTGGGTTAAGAGTCGTAGTATAGTGGATATACAGCAGCTTGCATGGGTGTCCGAGAATATATTCCATTACCCACCATTCAAAACATATTACAACAATAATAACCACATACCGCTATGGATAATAACAGTGGCGTTGTTGCGCAAAAACGCATGAGCAACATTATGTTGGATAGATGGCATCTTGCAGGGTTCGGCTAGACGCAAGTCGTTGCTTTCGAACTTAGTAAAATCGGCAATCTTCCGCTAAAATGTACGATTCTTGAATCAAACGTATCAAAAGCAATGACGTCACAAATTATGCTCTCTTTTAATATTTAATAGTACATCATAATCAAAACTTTCAAAAAAACTGCAAGGAAAGGTAATATTACATACATATATGCACAGTGTTATTTCTGAAGGGAGAACCCTTTAGGAGCATCAGCACACTTTCTCATGGGGAGTAAATGAAACTGTGCCGTCATGTAAGCTCTTTAGCTCTATCATGGAAAATGGCAGCGAGTGGAAATTTGGGAGTTGACACATTTTTAGACAACGCTTGGGTGCAACCGACGGTCATTCATTTTTGGTGATCTGATTTTCCGTTTCCAAGTTATTACATTACATGCGCGATTTTTCAAAATTCTGCTTTGATAC
Organism: Pissodes strobi; assembly: GCA_016904865.1. Lineage (NCBI taxonomy): Eukaryota > Metazoa > Arthropoda > Insecta > Coleoptera > Curculionidae > Pissodes > Pissodes strobi. The sequence goes on from JAEQML010077256.1 coordinate 5,853, forward strand.
ACGATAATTTTCTCGGAAAGATTAATTAATTTTAATGAAATTTTCCGAACTCTATTGGAATGGGCGAGTATTTTTTGGGGCCTGTATATTTTTGGAAAAGGGGTCATTTTGGATTGTTCTAGCACGGAAAAAGGAGCATGAATTTAAACTTTTTGCCATTTCGTATTTTGACACGACACGTCAACCCCATAATATTTTATTGCTGGAAACCCGAATAATCTGGAGTAATTATTCTTCCGTACATTAAAAAGGCAGGTTACGAGTATAGCATACCAATAACTCGGCTAAACTGCTGATCTGGAAATTGGGAAAAGGCTGAACGCGCCAGTAGGTATTGCAGAAGCTCTTCAGAGGCGCACCGAGGGAGGCGAAAATTTTTGTACCCAATAATCGTAAAAAGATTATGCCTTCCAGGCCTTTTATTAACCCACAGAGAAATTTACCTTCTACCCAGAGCCCGGGGAGACATCGGCCAACTCGAAGACACCGAGTCAAAAATACTTAATTGGCAACCCTGATTGACGACTCCTGGGCTTGCCCGCGCATTACATTATTTAAATTTGTATTTTTTTCACTTCATGCAATGCCCTTCGCTCGCTCCGGGGAAAACTATGCCAAACTAACCCAAGGCATGCCCAAAATCAAGAAAAAAACAATTTGACAAATATAATCGTAAAAAAAGCATGTCTTCCAGTAGCAGAATGGAACCCGGGCTGACGTATCACAAACACAGCATCTAATCACTGAGCCACGAGACTTGCTGAAAGCAAGTCCCTGGATCATAAAGACATCTATTTGTTAGAAATGTGTTTATAATGCGCGCGCAAGCGCAGGACTCGTCCGGCGGAAGGACTCGTGTAGATGGTTAAGAATAAAATATAATATGCAATAGGTCTAACGGCGTTAGAAACCTGAGAGAGCGCTTCGAGTGCGCATGTGCGAATGGACTTGTGGAGTTGTCAACAGTAATGATGTTAGCATATTTCACATCGCGCATGGCCCTTCGCTCCCTACGGGGGCTCAACGAACAGTAACTAACCAAAACTTACCAAGGCATACCCAAAATCAGGAAAAAAAATAAAAAAATGCAGCACGACAATCGAATGTTACACCTTTTCCAACAACGATTCACACAAACAGTTATTTACAGTATTTGTACTTAAATCCAATCGGGGAGCAGCAGTAAGATATTCAATCACAAAAGGGAAGAGCTCTCTCATAATTTTAACGCCTCATCAATAGGTACAGAGCAGATTTTTTTTTAAATATCCGCCCGAGTCCTACTACCTGGCGAGTACTGTGCATTATAAACACATGGCACTGACAAATAGATGTCTTTATGGTCCAGGAAATTGCTATCAGCGAGCCTTGGAGCTCAGTAGTTGGATGGTGCATTTCTAATACGGCGGCCCTGGTTCAAGTCCAGCGGCAAGTCAGATATTTTTCAAGGTTTGTAAAAAGTTTTTTCTTCATTTTGGGCATGCCTTGGGTTAGTTTTTGTTGGTTGCGCCCCCGTAGCGAGCGGAGGGTCATGCGTGAAGTGATAAAAATACAAATGTAAATATTGTGATGCGCGCGCAAGCTCATGACTCGTCAGACGGGAGGACTCGGCGGATATTAAAAAATAAAAGCTCTGATAAGTCAATTATATCGATTTATCGATAGATCTACCGATATCCTGATTTTCTGCGTCACCTGCCGATATTTTTGAATATTGAAGTAAAACGGAAAAATTGTAAATAATAGAAACAAAATCTCTCGAGTCGAAATCTATTTTGCCCCACACCTCATTTTTTTATTTATTACAAAAGATGGTACCAGTGTGCCGAGTCTCTTTCCAAAGTAATTATTCTCTTTGGTATGTGACACTATAGTGCCATATTAAATAAAGGTCTAAAGAATATTTTATATTTTCATTCTACTGTACTTATTTATCAAATACAAGCAAAAATGTCGGCTTCTAGTACTAGATACCGTCAAACAGAATTTTAATTGAGCCATTCAATAAACCTGGCATTACAGAAAGTATAAAACCATTATACCTATTGGCAATTGATTCGGGCTCTCTTTCCACTTTCATTTTCGTTTTTGCTCCTGCATCAATTCTTTGCAAATATTCCACATGCACTTAGACTTATTGTCTGACTTTATTTGATTTATTATAATGGAAAAATTCTACTGGTTTTTTGTATCTATTTTTTTTTTGCTTAAATGGTTACTTTACGTGTCCGGATCAGACCTTGATCATCCAATGTTTAGCGGCGTTTATCGCCTTGTCGTTTGCCAGAATTAAGCCTGCTGTGTGCATGCATGTTTCCTTCATCTATGGGCAGGTCAGAAGGTGCAGTTTGTCCTGCACTGCGCCACAGCTACATAGAGCGGTCGCTCCATTCTTCAGAATGCCCCATTTGTTCATATTAGCGCGGCATCTCGAGACTCCAGATCGCAGACGGTTGAGGGTCTCCTCCATTCGCCATATGGGAGGTCATGTCCAGTCGCCAGTCTCTCCCTTGGCTCTACAAAAGCATTATGGGCTTCCGCTCTCCACTTACTGATCCTTTCCCTTTTCTGTAATCCTCCAAGGGCCGCCGCGCGTCTTAAGAAACTATGGCGAGATCTGAGTCGCTGTCCAGCTGGCTGGCTGCCATATAGTGGGTGTCGAGGATCCGATCCTTGTTTTGTTTGTTCAGCCGCTAAAGCTACTTCTCTCCAAATGTGAGGCGGGGCAATGCCAGCAAAAGAATATACCTGATTGATAGGCGTTGTTTTAAACATCCAGTCTCAATACGGACCGTCTGATTAAGCAATATGTCCACATGCTTGGCATGGGCAGATGTGGCCTATACAAGTGATGCATATTCAGCCGCAGAGAAGCATATACCCAGAGCTGATGTTCGTAGGGTTGAAGGTTGGAACCCCAGGACCTCCCTGTCAGTTACCTAAAGATATTGTTTTTTGCAGCTACCTTGCCTTTGGTATTAAGGCATTGCTGTTTAAAGGTAAGGGTGCGATCCAGGGTGACGCCAAGATATTTGGGATTCCCACAGTGTTGGAAGTGTTGATCTCACTACTTGACATTTAGTTCTAGTTTGGCTTGCTTGTTATTAAAGTGGAATGCGCAGAGCTGTGTCTTAGCCGGGTTGGGTCTTAGATGGTTGTTGTCTTAACGTAATAAACTGCCAGTTGTTCAAGGGCTCGCGTGCGCTTTGCCTGTCTGCGTAAATAACTGCTTCGTCCCTTCAGCCTACATCATTTCTCGCGTCTTGCCTCGGCGATATTAGCCATGAGTTCCTCACCGGCGGCGATGGTCTCTTCCGAGAAAGATTCATCAGAAAACAGTCGCTAATATTGTTCCAGTAATGGCTTGTCTTGTTGCCTGATGCCGGAGATATATTCCGTCCTGCAGCCTCTCGGGATATGTTGTTTGTATGTTTTTTACCATGGCAATGAAGGTTTTGTAATTGCCTGGTTGTGGGGCAAGGTTTTTAATGCGGCTATCAAGTTGATCTTTAAACTTCTGCCAGTCAGCTTTTTTTAAATTAAAACGGCGCTTGAATGGCGCAATCTTGGGTTTCACCAAGGCTTCAACGCAACATATGATCGGTCGTTGTTGCGATCCTGGAATGAGACCGCCAGCCTCCTTTCTGCACTGGCCAGCAACTTTGACTGACACAAAGATATTATCGGAGTTGTAGCCTCGTCTCCATCGTCCGCTGTTGAAGGACGCCGGGAGCTTGGGATCATGTATGAGGACGAGGTCTATATTTTCGGCCCACTGCTCTAGCTCCTCTCCATTTTGGATGGTTGCTGATGTTGGGAGGATCTTGGAACTCATATTTGACATTAGGAGGCTTGTAGACAGATGTGATGCTTAGGTGAGTTGTTGTTACAGGCAGAACTGCATAATAGTGCCTCTTACTAAACATACATTTATGGTTTGCTAGCAGTGGTTTCCAAATAGCTTTAAAAAGGCAGTTGTGATTCCGATTTTCAAGAGGGGGGACCATGATCTTCAAGAGAATTATAGGCCGATCTCACTGCTTCCAATAGTATCCAAAATATTTGAAAAATGAATGGCCAACAGAATAGCCCTATTCTTTGAAAATAATTCTCTTTTTTCTGGCTGTCAGTTTGGATTTCGGGAGGAAGAAATACCACTATGGCAATTCTTAAATTGGTTTCTGAAATCAATGAAACATTTCATACAAGGAAGTACAATACAGTACTATTTTGTGACTTGAGTAAAGCTTTTGACTGCGTCTCCCACGATCTATTACTGAGTAAACTTAAGCACTATAACTTTGATGAAAACAGCATTCTTCTAATTAGATCATACCTTGTAAACAGATGCCAGATGGTAAGGATTGGTTCTGTGTTGTCAGAGGAGAGGAGTATCCAAATTGGAGTACCACAAGGGTCAATATTCGGGCCGACTCTTTTCTTAATTTATATCAATGATCTCCCACTAAATAAAGAGCCCTCCGGTTATACACTCTTTGCTGACGACACAACCATCTCCTGTGCTGATGAAAGCCTGGTTGGTTCGGTTTATGGGTCGGGGAAGGCGCGGGCGAAGGTGAAAGATGGTTTTGCTCAAATAAATTGAAACTTAATATGGATAAAACCAAACAAATGGTATTCTCAATGCGTGATATGACTGACTGTCAGGATTTGATTTCTGAGGCCAACTTCTTGGGCATCACGCTGGATCCTAGGCTGCAGTGGGGTCGTCATATTGATCAAGTTGCTAAAAAACTGGCAAAATCCCTGTATCTTGTCAGAAACCTTGGAACCCCTGTATCAATGGATATTCTGAAAATTGCTTACTATTCTCTTGTTCAGTCCCATATTTCATATGCAATACTTGCCTGGGGGCATTCTCCTGAGATGCAGCGAGTGTTTGGTCTTCAGAGAAAGATTATACAGTTGATGACTGGTCTGGGCTACCGTGAAGATTGCAGGGGAGCATTTGTATCTCTCAAGATTCTCACATTGCCATCTCTCTATATTTTGGAGAACCTTCTCTACATAAAGAAGAACTTCAATACATTCACTCTAATTGAGAATATTCATAACACTAGAGCTACCCAGAACATTGTCATTCCATACAGAAGACTCAGAAGGTGTCAAAATGGTCCTGAGTACTGGTCTGTAAAGTTATTTAATCATCTTCCTTTAAATATTAGAAATCTGCCTGTGAAACTGTATGGGAGCAGGCTTAAAGCAATTCTATCTCAGAATGCATTTCACTGAACTGAAGAGTTTCTTAACCATAGATTTTAAAATATTGTCATCTTGGGATTTTTAGCTAAATTTTTGGCAAAGTTTTATATTTGTTCTTTTTAATGTAGGTACCTGTGTTAAAATGTTTTTAATCTTAGTTATATTTTTATTTGCTCGTGTTATTTTAAAACCATGTAACTGTGTTTAAATTTGAAAATTAGGTTTAGTCTTATATTGCTTTATTTTTGCTTGACGTGTGTAAACAATTACCTTTCTATCTGACATGAATAAATTGAGTATTAATCTCGATGTCGTTGTTTCCTGACAGCCCCACAGATTTGATGTGTACTCCGGGGCATTATAAGATCCTTTACACAAATAGTGCACTATATAAAAATCGGCCTTTCCCATTGGTCGATCCGCATAGCCCTCCGCTCGCTTCCCTCGCTACGGGGGCTCAAGAAAAGGACACTAACCAGGTGCTAACCCAATCTAACTCAAGACATACCCAAAATCAAGAAAAAAGCTGTTTAGAAACATAATCTTTAAAAAAAAAATAAAAAAAAGCAACGGGGTTCGAACCCGCGTTTTCCAGGTGAGAGCCAACGATCTAAACCTCTACACCACAAGAGCTCTCGATCGAAATCGATTGCATCACGCGGACATATCGTAATACGAGATGGATCGACCAATAGGAGAGGTCGATTTTTACATAGTGCACTATTTGTGTAAAGGATCTTTAAATGCTACTCCGGGTCTAGTGAAGATGGCGCTGCCATATGGGTCGTGCGCATGATACAAAGTGTATCATGGGTCGTGCGGTATTTTCACCATCAGCTACATTCCTTGTATCTTGGGCCTACGACCCAAAGTGACGCTTAGTGCAAAAGTAAATGTACTTTAAGGTCAAATTCTAACAAAACTACCTACACGTTATTTTTGTTGACCCCACCCCCCCTGAATTTTTTTCTGCCGGCGCCCATCAATCTTCTATTAAGAAATTAGGTAATGCCAAAAAAAATCGATAGTTATAATTTTCTTTGGTAACACGAATACCTAATGAATTATTGTAGAATTTGCAGAAAACCGAGTCCCGTATAAAATCTTCCTTACACCTCGTATTAGAAATGTTTTAGTAAACATATCTTTTATATAATATGTAATTAGTGTAAAACATGATTGTTGTAATATATTTGTTTCCTATTTGCAGTGGTTACCGGTGCTACTGACGGAATAGGAAAGGCGTATGCGGAAGCACTAGCGAAGAAAAAACTCAACGTAGTGCTGATAAGTAGGACACAGTCGAAACTAAACGATGTCGCCGCGGAAATAACACAAAAATATAAAGTGGAAACGAAAACAGTCGCTGCAGATTTTATAAATTCCAATGAAATTTATTACAATATCGACAAGCAATTGCATGAACTGGATATTGGAGTTTTGATTAACAATGTTGGCATGAGCTATCCCTATCCGGAATACTTCTTGGATCTTAAAAATAAGGAAGAGATTTTCGACAATATTATCAAGTGCAACATTTTGTCTGTTACAAACATGTGTAAAATTGTCTTGCCTGGGATGGTTGAACGCAAGCGTGGAGTGATAGTAAACGTATCTTCTACAGCAGCTAAAATTCCGAGCCCTTTGCTCACTGTCTACTCAGCGTCTAAATCATACATTGAAAAGTTTTCTGAGGACTTGTCGACTGAGTACAGTAGATACGATATCGTGATACAATGTCTGCTTCCAGGATACGTAGCAACAAACATGTCAAAAATTAAATCGTCCACTTGGATGGCACCTTCTCCTTCCAAATATGTGAAGGAAGCCATGTCTACTATAGGAGTAAGAGAAAAGACTACTGGTTACTTTCCCCACACCTTACT
>JAEQML010077259.1:0-12959 GCA_016904865.1 Pissodes strobi
CATACGACGTCCGTATAGTATTTTGACCTCAGCTACAAGTTACTAAAGTTGCTGAAATCATATTGACTATTTTATTAAAACTGCTTGTTTCTAATTTAATTTGATCAAAATTTATGCTTGCAGCTGATTCCAGAAATTGTCATCTTAGTAACAGGAAGTTCAACTGGATTATACTACAGGCATTTGACAGAAGAAGCTCACAGACGCACTTTCGTTGGTACCAGAACCTGTATCGAATCCAGAGTGAAATTAGAATGTGAAAAAGGACAGCAGGAACAACTTTTGTTGAGTGTTATACCTGCTTATATTGCGGCAGAGGTAAGTCTTCTTATAACATTTTTGTTTTTATATGGTTATTATATTTATAATCTAGATACGATTGCTATGGAAATGGAGTGTGCTAGATTAATGGAACTACCAAACGGCCTTTGAGTTGGTACCACCGGCAATATTTTTAGAGTAATTTTAATGTTGTCAATTAGGAGCTAGATTTTTCAATTAAGGAGTTATTTTTATAAATGTCAAAATCGAGATTCATTAACTTGAACTTAAAAAAATAACGGAAGGTAATATTGTATAGAATTTAAACAAAGTTATATTTGGAGATGTGGCACTCTTGAAGCAAAATGCAATTATGTATATTTTTTCTTGCATATCAAACTGCCACCTTTATCTTACAAAAAAAATTGAAATAACTTTTATTTACTTGTATTTAAAATCGTTGCAACACAAAATGTTGTGAACAAACTTGTACTGTTCGTTGTCAAAATCAGTGGCAAACTAAAATGCAACCCTTTTCCTTTGTGGCACCATTTCTGTGAATTCCAGACAGTTACAACTGCCATCTGGTGGCGTTTACGTGCCAATTCACTTGTACCCTTCTTTCATATAAAACTACAGTCAATTTTAGGTGCATTAAGATAAATAATAAAAATTGATGATTTTTGTTCTCGCGGATCAATGATATGTAGGTAAGTTGTTGTTCCTAAGTTAAATAATATAAATCATCAACTTAAACACATTATGCTCTTGACCTTTTTGGGGGCGAAGGTACTTTATATAATTGGATATATTTTTTTGGATCGCTTTACGGAAAAATATTATATTCGTTTTTTCTACTTCTGATTGAAATACCTACTTAAATTATATTTTAATAGATACTTGAGACATGGTTGATATGGGCTTTTACAGGAAAATACTCAAAGGGGAAGACTTCTTTGAAAACCAATTTGTCAATATTTCGATGATTCTGATTGAAAAACCGATAACTATGCTACGCCAGAAGCTTCAACAAATTTGGCCAATGTTGGAATTTATTTTTTCATTTCAGGTATAATTGGTTCCTCATTTACCTACATTCAATTCTTTACTATAGAGCAAAAGATTAATTTAAAATTTTAAACCTGAATTTAAAACTAAATTAGGTTAGATAATCGTAAGATGTAGAGGAAGACTGCCACCCTTCGTATACGGGGCATATTCATCCAGAAGAAGAAGCCCGTCACATGGACACTTCATGTGACCATAACGGAACGCACCCGCTCTTGGACTCTTGGGCTGAACCTCTACTGTGCCGCCAAGTATTGGCGAATTTTGCAGACAGTTTACCATGCCGCACAGTGGAATGTGTTTATTGGAGAGCTTGGGCATCGAATTTTTTTTATATATATTTTTTTTACTACTGAACCGACTTTAATCATTTATGCCTTGTTGGGAAGGTAATACAAATGACTTTTAAGTGCTTCTAGTAAAATGCGTCGTCATTTTCAATTTCACTTTAACAATGAAAATTTCTATTTAAAATACATGGGTAATTTCAGAAAAGTGTGTTTTCTCAAATTCGGGAACTTTCGGGCAAAATATAAAAATAGCTATACAAAGTAGACATGTTCTTCTACAAAATGTAGTATAAGGTTCCTTTAACGCTTTTTAACTTTTGTTAGTTAACTATATATATGTTTGCCTCTTTAAAAATTTGCAAAAAAAATAATTATAACCAGCGACACTACGGTGAAATAATGAAACCAAAACGTTAGCCCTATAGTATAGCAAAAGATTCAAATATACCAGAAATTTAAAAATATGCTTAAAATATTCCTCTGATTAAGTACACCTTCAAGCAAATAATGTAACCCCAAAACACAAAATTTCAATGCACTTTAAAACACGCAAGTGTGCGAAAGTTTTATTAAGTGAATAAGTAATTATTTTAATGAACGATGCAAATTGCTAAAGCGCATTTATCATACAATAAAAAGCTGTTCAAAGTGGTTAGATAAATTCTAAAAATTTTGTGAAAGTTCTACATCACATTCGAAAACACGCACTTTGTTCTAAAGAAAACCCAATATTGTCACTTTGCGACAACCACAAAAGTCACGCAACTATCGAGGCGAGTGTTTGTCTTATTTTTCCGCCTCACATTTCGCATCGCCTCCCCAATTAAATGTCGGAGTATTTGGACTATTCAAGTCTAAAGTAAAAACGGCGTTCAATGATTGGCATATTAATAACCCAGGCTGTTACAATTTATAACATTCCAAGTTGGCAAAATCTGCTAATCTTGAATCATTCACTGTAAAAACATCATTAGTGGATTTTCAGTGCCAGGAAGATGGTGGGCATTTTCCTGGCATTGTAGATAATGACTTTGTACCTATCCAGGTGCACAGTACTTCAAATGAACAAGAACCTACCATTAAAATGCAACCTCGCCAAGTGCAAGAGGCAAATATGGTGGAACAAGAAGAGTAAATTGGGCAGCAGGATCCTTATGGACAGGATACTTCACTTCCACTACCAATTGATTCAACGCAGAAGGATGTTACGTCAAAACAAGTTACGCCCCTATTTAAAAGCACCAAGCTCAAGATCTTTAATAACACCTGCAATGATCAGTCCATATCTTAAAGTTTTTAAAAGGAAACAGCAATAAAGGAAGACAGCCAGAGATACCTAGGATAAATATAGACAGTCCGGAGAAAGATAGATTAGAGGAAATAAGAGGCCAAGGAAAGGGAGAAAATGGAAAAAGAATGGCAAAGCAAAGCAAAGCAAAATAAATGAAACGGGCATTGTTATTCGTTTCAAAGAGAGTCAATGAAACCAAGGAAAAATTTAAGACAATATCTGAAAGTAGTAACTCTGATGTGAGTGTTAGTTATAAGCATAGTTCTGATTCCAATTTCGAATTTGATGAAGCAGGAACACAGGATGAATTTTTAGAACCTGAAGCAATCATTCCTGAAAATATCCTGGATCATGCGTTTGTGTTGGCTCAGATTTGCTAAAAAAATATAGGTCACTACGTTGAACAACTCTCACTATTGCCTTAAAGATTACAAAGTTTGAGAAATAAACCTGTGCTGGATTTTCGTATTTCCAAATGTTCCTGACACAACAACAGTAGATATCACATATCATTTTGGTACTTTCCAGTCCACAGGAACAGCATACTACAGCTAGAACATCTTCAAAGTTTACTTTTTCTTTTCATGTAGACTTAAGTTTATATAATGTTCAATAATAATAACTTGCACTTAAGAACCGAAAAAGCAAGGTTTCTATGTTGTTTTGGGATTAGTTCTTTATTTACTTATAATTGTTCTAAGAAGTTATATTTTGTTTTGTGTTTTGTTATTAAACCATTTATTATATAATCTCTATTTTTTGCTGTTTTTAGACTTGCGTACTAATGTGCTCCTCATCATGTACGAATTAACCCCTACATTCGTAGACCTAGCACATAAAAAAAATAGAAAATTATGTGCCTTACCTTTATAAGCACACAACTGAAGTGAAACTTCTGAAAGAGATATTAGAAATTGAGTTTTTACTTGTATTGAAACTTTTTCCTCAACTTTTGTCCCCGGTTTCGGAGTTTTTCTTTTTTTTTACTTTTCTTTCGCCGAAAACCGCGTATCTCTAACTTTTTTTTTATTATTATTTTTTTTATTTCGTTTTATAATACTTTTATTAACTTTTCGTTTTTTTTCTTCTTTTCCTTTTTTCTTTTTCCAATTTTCTCAAAAATGTTTGTTTATTTTTCATAAAGCATATTTTTTCTGTCCATTTTTGCCATCCCTGACCTCGTAGCTGAACTCCTTCGCCTTTTTTTCGCCGAAAACCGCGTTGCCCTAATTTTTTTAACTTTCCGAACAGTTTTTTACGTTTTTCATTTTTTTCCCATTTTTTGAAAAATTTGGGTAACCTGAGAGGTAGAGGGATATAATTAGCTCCCCCCCTCATAGATGACACCCTGCGGGGTCATCGCTTGTCAGATTTTCAATCCGAGGCTTCGTTGCAGAGATATCGGCAAAAAACGGTTTTTTCCCCAAAATCCCCCTTTAAATTAAATCTCCGGTCCCCCCATATGGTCAAAGGTGAGGCGCACCTACCAGAAAAATTTCGACCCCGAAGCTCTTCCCGTTCTCCCGAAATTAATTATTGTAGATTTTTCTTCTTCCCCTCTCCTGACCGAAAGGAAGGGGGGGGGTCTGCCTGCCCAGGTTTCATCCAGGATCTTCTTTTTACCCCGGGTACATGTCCTAAAAATTTCAACCCTCTAGCTATACTGGAACATGCTTAATTAAAGGGGCGTTTCACTTTGATAACCGTTTCAACTTTGATAAGCGTTTAATTTTTTCTGACTTTACCCTCGCTAATGAAGTTTCACTTCAAAAAATGCACTGCTATTATTCATATATCGAACAAATTGTACTTTCCTTGTGGTTAAGAGAACCCGACCCTTTGATACCCATATTACAACTAATATAAATATTATTAGAAAACATTTTACATTGGGGATTTAAAAAGTATACGAATGGTCCTAATGATACCCTAGGGTGGTAAACAGCAAAACACAAAAGTCACTAAATATTCCAATATTGCTGTAACAAGGTTTCTTAAGTAGGTCAACTTAGTTGCCATAAATATGGTCTGTATTGTGGCGGCGCGGCGGATTAATAGTTTGGTGGTATACAGAGTGACCTAAAACGAAAGGGTAACAGCAAATTCCTAACTTCCGTGTTGCGATTTAGTTAAACTTAGATTTACCATAAAATAAGTGACAACATTTCTTTCCAAATGTCATCTAAATTGCTCTAAGGCCAATTATTGAACCATAATATATAATTAATAATTTAAATAAACTGTTTGATGAAAAGTGGTACACACTTTTTTGAAGTAAATTTAAAGTGAAATACCTATGTTACCCAAAAAGAGGTATTGAGCTGCTTTTTTCCTATTGTGCAAAATTTATAGAGAATAATTTAGTTTGCAAAACATTAATTATAGGGCGAAACAATATATATTTTTTTAATTTTCATTCGTACCGACAACTTGGAAAAACGATTTTTATAATTTTTTTAAATTTCACCAAAATAGTTAAACCTTCCAGAAAACTTCCAAATTTAAATTTAAAATTGTTTTTTTACAGAATGTTGAAAAAGCTTCTCTTTGATACACTGTTATACATTCTGTATAATGTTTTCCATGTTTTTAGGGGTTTCCTGAGCTTAGCAACAATAGCAAGCATGCATCCTTAGTCCATTGCAGGCAAAAATTTTTTCAAAGGTTACAGCGAGATATAATATATTTCGAATTTTTTCAAAAAATATCATATTGCTAATTTCTGTTGAAAACAACGAGTTTTCTTTTAAATTCATTTAAGAAATTGCTTTCATATAAAATCCAAAATATAAAAATTGTTTTTGTAAGTATTTCCGGAACCAATGAAAATTTTAAAACTTGCAATGTTTTTTTTTACACCCTATATAAAACATGTTTATAATTTTTACTCTAAATTAAATTATTCCATATAAATTTAGCGAAATAACTCTGAAAACCACATCCCAATATCCCTTTTGGTTACGAAATCATTTTACTTTAAATAAGCCTAAAATAGTTATTACCTTAACTGGTGCGGAAAGTTACACTTTCCCGCAGGCGACTGCCGCTGTCCCAACGACGCGAAACCGAGTACGGACAAGCAGTTAAGGGCGGGAAAGATACTTTCCGCTAAGGTTAGGATCAAGGTTTTCTACAAGCGCATTAAAAAGACACTTCTCAAAAAAATTCGTAATTTTTAATTTTCAAAAATGTATGTTAGTTTTATTTATAATGTATACTAATACTAAACGTACAACTTACTGCATTCTGCAGGCTTATTGATGATGTTGATTGTTGGTGATTTTGTAGGAACCTTACTGCTGCCCGCATTCTATTTTGTATTATCATTGACTGGCAAAAGTTTATTGGATATACCTACCTTTTTTTGTCGTTTCAAATTCTTCAAGGTACTCTCCGCCATAGTAGTCGATTTGCATGTTAATGTTTTTCCCCAGAATGGGCTAAAAAAGTATATGAAGAACTCCTAAAACTTTGGCCAGTATAGCATTGAGGTTCTGGAAGATGTAGGTAAGCTGTGCAATATCAGATGGCATTTTTTCAAACGAATTTACTCTTACACACTGAATGGTACATTTGCCATGTTTATATTGAATAGAAAACCGACGATGAGGAGTAAGTATGTGAACGTCGCAAAGATGAATATATTTTAAATAGTTTGAAGAATGTACCGGTGTTAACTTCTTCCGAGTTTACAAATCCCATTGAAGAATGACTTTTTGAGTCAACGATCTTTATGGTGACCAAGGTCATTACCTCCTATAGTTATAGGGGGTAATGTCAAGGTTCCTTTATCTTCAATATTGTCCAGGATTATGTTGGTCAGCTCTCCTACAGCAGGCATCTACTAGTTAAAATATGGTGGCTACTTTGATTATTAGCTAGATATCATCTAGCGCCATCTGCATAAAGTTTCCATTATCGTATTTCCTAAAAACCTTCGATTTTTTGGTATAAAGCCTACAGATGATTTTTTTTTAATGTTGAATTTTCCAATATCAACATTTTGCCTTATCTTCCCTACAGGTTTTATTACTGAGAAACTAGACTAGAAGATATTGAGCTTTATATTTTGCTTAGATCCAAAAAATAAGCCAGAAAACCCCCTTCTTTGTAGCCCTTAACTCACTTTTCCTGAGTCTACTTAAGAAAATGGTTAAATTGTTTCTCGCACCTTTTTGGAGATATTGCTGGTAATAGTTCCAAATTGGAAACAGCCGCTGCTTCTAGAATGCTTTCGGGCAATTATTCTTCTAAAGATTCCTTTTTTTTCTATTTTTTTTTGTATAAACGAGAAGAAGTCGCGAGAAAAACCTCAATTATGTTAAAGCATGCGATTTGGTTCTGACTTTGGCAAACAATTGGCGTTGTGGCAACCAATGTGAAATACATGTTGTCAAAGCTGTAAAAGGATGGTCTTGTTGCTTTAAATAGATAGTGTGGGGTGGCATAAACTAAAATTAAATATTTATTTATTTTTTTTATGAAAAAATTACGCGAAATATATCTTATTTTCTTTAGTAATACCTTCATTTAATACTTGTTAAATAGCATTGCAGATCTCCGGAATAATTTTACTTAGCGATTGAGGTGAGATGATACTAGAAAATTTCAAATCTTCATAATTCCTCCCAGTGACTAGGTATCGATGGGTAACTTGATAATCTTTCATGTAGTGATAGGGCAGACCTCATGCACGTGTTTTGTTTCTGGATTAGTGGTGTTACTAAGTTTAAAAGTAACACATCTTCGTCCATACAGAGATAATTCCGAAAATCCTCCGGTTATAGTCGAAGTTCTTTCAGTAGATGTATATGTGAAAATCGATCACGCTGAAACAACCATTTCTTTACCCATTTACTTCGTGGCTTTCACTTATTCAATAATCGGTTTTGTTTCTTCTTTATTATGCACACATATGCCACTGCTATTAAATTTAAATCATTGTTACTCACTATCCGCATCGCATTTTGATGAGCAAACTGGATATAAAATTATCTTCGGTATGTAGGCAATTCCATTAAAATGTGTATGTACGCTTGTACACGCGTACATATTTCAAGGGATGTTTGTGTGTCTGAAGGCCCCTTAACGCTCTTGAAAAAACTTTGGCGTTTGAGATTTTTTTTTCCGAAGACTAATTTCCTGAATTAAAACGCGAGCGGGAAAGTGGTGTTTCCCGGACGCATTTAAGCACAATGCACCTCGCCTCGGTCATTGAAATCATTTTCGCTGCTTTGATTGGTCTAGACCGAGCGCAGGTACGTTTTGCCACACTTGACTGAAACGCGGTGCAATATGCCATGGCACAACTAAATCGAGGTGCATATTGTGTCATTTTGCCACGCGCTAGTACATGGTACATGCTGTGCTTTTGTTTAGCTTTTTATGTCACATTGCTCAATTATGTCAATAGTCTTATCGTATCCTTTGCCAGAATGGCCGAATGTAGGCAATAATTAAGATATTTCGCATGGCCCTCCGCTCGCTTCGCTCGCTACGGGAGCTCAACAAACAGGAACTAACCAAGTGCTAACCAACTAACCCAAGACATACCCAAAATCAACAAAAAAGCTTTTTACAAACATAACCTAAAAAAGAATTAAAAACATAGCTCGGCACTGACGGGGATCGAACCAGCAACCTTCGCATCACAAACACACTATCTAACCACTGACCTATCAGGCGGTTGGAAGCGATCCAGTTTACCGAGAACACATGGGTAATTCTGCCGATTCGATCCCACGTTGAAGAGGACATGGCATATTGCACCGCGTTTCAGTCAAGTGTGGCAAAATGTACCTGCGCTCGGTCTAGACCAATCAAAGCAGCGAAAATGATTCCATTGACCGAGGCGCGGTGCATTGTGCTTAAATGCTTCCCGGACGCGACGCTTGTAGCAAAAAAGGTTTCCACTTATATCGTCCAGCAGTTTGTTATGAAGCTGCGTCCAATGCTAAGATAGCAAATATTTCGAGAATAGTTAATTTATACCTATTGGACAGGATGACAGGAATACCTTATTGTTTTACTAAAGATAGGGCAAAAAGACTTTACTTTTCGAAGACAAACCTGCCTCCGTTTTGAAATGAGAATATTAGGTATGAAAATATAACGCTCAGGACAGTAAAAATTTTTTGCAATTTGTTCACTTCTGCAAGTTGATAGGTTAATCAATACGTTATTAATGAAATTTAGACTGGTTTGTTTGGTTCAATTTAGGTAAATATATTTAGAATTATCAGGTATAATATTATTTTAGAAAAGGTGATATTCGTGTGATCTTATAACAGTTATGAATTAGCGAATGATTAAGTTTAGGTGCTCGTTATCATCTTCATTTTTTTAACAAAATTAACTTGGTTAAATTAACATTTGTTGAAACTGAAGCAACACAATTATCCTTATTTAATATTTTTTTCTACTTCTTTTGCTAAAATAATTGAAACATTCTGCTCTATTCTGTGATTGACAATAATACATGCTAACATGCAAAATTATCTTTATTCATTTGGTTAAGGGTCTAAAAGTTCGATTTAGATAAGTATATAAAATGAAATAACAACTGACAACAAAAAATAATTAAAACATCAGTTGATATGGGCTCTTATTTAAGGGTGACGCATGGTATAATTATTTCAACCCATAATTTCGAACTAAATGCAATTCAAGCAAGTAGTAGGTACTGGATGAAGTTGCATATACCTTGAGACGGAAATAATAGTCAGTGACGTCAGTCACTCGTTCGAAAACAGACCAACGTGAGCGGCTTAAAGTAATATTTAATATTTAACAATAAATCTGGTATGAAATCCTCGCAAAATGCCGCTTATTCTAAATGCGGACACAGAGTTCCGGCACAAAACGTGCACCGCTGCCAAATTCATTGTGGCCCGTATACGCGCGTTACGCGGAGCATTTGAAGCAGCTGTACTTTAACAGAGGTTCGCGATCGACGGTCGTAAATATACTGATATTTTACGACCGTCGGGCGGAGGTCGCAACGTTGCAACAGTAAACGAGCATGTACTCTGTGAGAGATCTGTTGCATAGTCGCGCTTGCGGGTTTAGGTTATCGTTTTGTTTTAACATTGAAAATGTTTCTGTTTTCCTAAATAGGGCCTCAAATCGTGAAAAAATGCATGCTATATTTGCCACATTCATGACGTCGTACCCGTGAGAGATCGTGTTAGCTTGTTTATTTCAACTTGAATTGATTGTAACGTATCGGAATCAGTTCTAATTACTAAAATAAATTGGAACTAACTGAAACTAACCGAAAGTGTATTGAACGACTATCCAAATCTAATGAAAAGCACCAAAACGGGCTAAAACGTGTCGAAATAGATTTAAAATATTGAAGTAGGTTAAAACTAACCCAAATTAACCGAATTTTAGTGACTAACCAAAACTAACCAAAAACATTAAAATTGCTTATAACGTATCGGAACCGGTTCAAATTACTAAAATAAATTGGAACTAATTGGAAGTAACCGAAAAACGATTGAAAATATCCAAAAATAACTAAAAGCACCAAAACGGGCTAAAACATATCGAAATAGATTAAAAAGATTGAAGTAAGTTAAAACTTACCCAAACTAACCGAATTTAGGTGACTAACCAAAAGCATTATAATTGCTTATGATATCGAAAGGTGATTGAATGTCTAATCAAAACTAACCAAAAGTAACTAAGAGCACCAAAACGGGTAAACCATATCGAAATAGATTAAAAATATTGAAGTAAGTTAAAATTAACCCAAATTAACCGAATTTTGGCGACTAACTAAAACTAACCAAACCATTAAAATTGCTTATAACGTACCGGAACCGGTTCAAATGGCTAAGATATATTAAAACTAACTGAACTTTACTGAGACTTGACTGAACGACTAACCAATAGTAGGTAACTAAAAGCATCAAAACGGGCTAAAACGCATCGAAATAGATTTAAAATATTGAACTAAGTTTAAACTAACTTAAATTAACCGAATTTTGGTGACTAACCAAAAACCCTAAAATTGGTTATAGTGTAACGGAACTGGTCCAAATGATTAAAATAAATTAAAATTAACTGAAATTAACCGAAAGTTGATTGAACGACTAACCAAAATGGACCAAAAGTAACCAAAGGCATCAAAAGGGGCTAAAACGAGTTGAAACTCACAATTAACCGAATTTTGGCGACTAACTAATGTTAACCAAAAACATCAAAATTGGATATGACGTATCGAATCCGGTTCAAATGACTAAAATAAATTAAAACTAACTAAACTTAACCAAAAGATGTTGAACCAAAACTAATCAAGAGTAACCAAAATGGACTAAGACGTATCGGAACAAATTAAGAATAAAATAAGTAACTAACCCAAATTAACCGAATTTTTGCGACGACCTACATTATTAACCAAAAACGTTTAAATTGTTTTAACGTATCGGAACCGGTTCAAATGGCTCAAATAAATTGAAAGTTACTGAAAGTAACCGAAAATTGATTGAATAACCAACCAAAGCTAACCAAAAGTAACTAAAAGCACCAAAACGGGCTAAAATGTATCTAAAAAATTAAAAATATTGAAGTAATATGAAACTAATTCAAATTAACCTTATTTTGGGATTAACCAAAAACACTAAAATTGGTTATAACGTTTTGGACCCGGTTCAAATAACTAAAATAAATTAAAACTAACTGAAATTAGCCGAAAGTGAACGATTAACCAAAAGTAACCAAAAGCACCAAAATGGGCTAAAACATATCAGAACGGATTAAAAATATTAAGCTTATAAGGTGAAATGAACTTGAATTAACCGAATTTTGCCGACTAACTAAAATTAACCATAACGTATCGGAACCGGTTCAAATTACTAAAATAATTTAAAACTAACGAAAGCTAACCGAAAGCTGATTGAATGACTAACGAAAACTAATCACAAGTAACCAAAAGCACCAAAACGGGCTAAACCGTATCGGAATAGATTGCAAAAATTAAAGTAAGTTAAAACTAATCAAAACGAAAAGATTAAATTTGATTATAACGTATCGGAGTCAGTTCAAATGACTAAAAAAAAATTGAGCGAGTCTGGTAGTAGTCGAGACACTGATGTGTAAACATATCCTCTAACGACATCGGTTAGTTTGACACGATAATCTAATGCCATCAGGAATAACATCAATATATGGACACAGCTTATTTACCTAGTAATCGTGGGCCGACATCCTTAGATTTGGGAAAGTCAATAACCAAATTTTGCAAATTTTAGAAGAGGGCTATGACTCAATATTGTTTTAAACGTCTGGGCATCTGAATAATAATTTTGACAGTTTGTTTAATTTAAAATAATAATATACTCTTTTATCATCTAAAATCAGTTTAAAAACGATTTTAAATGACTAAATTATATAAAAACCCGAAAATTCGGACTTTTTAGGACGATAGCCGTGGCTTCTGACGAATTTGTCGTGGATTTTGAAGCGGAAATTCATTTTAAATTCAACCGTCCATTAAAAATAAGCTGTGCTATGGATCCAAATACACTGCGAATATAATAATTAATAAATAATAATTTTGACTGTTCGTTTAATTTAAAATATTCTTTTTTATCATCTAAAATCCATTTAAAATTATTTTAAATGGCAAATTGGATATAATACCGCCCTAGCGGCTAGAATCGGTTTACACATTTTCGTCCCATTTGCCGAGATTTGCCCTCATACTGCCGCGTAAGATGTTTACACATCAATAAGTTGGAACTAACGGAAAGTTGTTTGAACGACTAACCAAAAGTGACTAGAAATAGCCAAAACGGGCTAAAAAGAATCAGAACAGATTAAAAATATTACAGTAACGTTATGGCTATAGTCAAAAGCGGTCTTATCGTGCGGGTCCAAAGGTCACATTTTTATTTATTATTTATTTATTTATTTTTTATTTATTATTATTTTTCATTAAATGTCGTTACTTTGACAGATTTTACACGCAAAATCTGCCACAAATGAAGTTTTTACTGAAAATTGTGACCTTTGGACCCGCACGATAAGATCGCTTTTGACTA
>JAEQML010077260.1:0-12959 GCA_016904865.1 Pissodes strobi
ACTACTTAACCGATCATCATGAAGTTTTGTAGATATTTTCAAGAGTATAGTAAAGGACATAGGACACTTTTAGCTAGCGTTGACTTTTAAGGTTAGTTTTGATGTGTAGGGGAGAGGAGGGGTTTGTTAGTGAGGGACCATTTTCAATTTCCGGCATTTTTTTATAATATTTGAGAGTGATTAAATTGAAGGTAAGATCTGCATATCTATTTAAACGTCGCTCTAAGTTTTATAGTAAAAGGATAAAACTCTACTGACGCAAATGACTTAAATATATCATGGCAATATAAGCGTGTATTTGTGCAAACAATTCAATAGGCAAATGGCGTCAAATCGGTACGCGGTTGCGTACGATTACCCTCCATCTGCGTACCATTACCCGTATAGTGTCCGAAAATTAATTAGCACTTGTGTTTTAATTGATTCTAATTAGAGGGTTATTTCAGATGCCTAAGAAGTACGTGAGAAAAACGATATCGCTGGATGGACCGAGGAGACTTTACAGAAAGCTCTTGAGGCAATAGATTCTGGCAGAAAAATCCGCGAAGTTTCCAGGTCATTCGGCATTCACGAGACTGACTCCGGTGGTTACGAAAAATCGCTTTTCAATATGCAGAGACCAACGGCGTACGTCATGAGTTTAATAAAGATCTTCAAGAAGCAGCCAAGGATTGGTTGCAATTATTTCTTAAGAGAAATTCCCAAATCAGTCTGAGAAAACCTGAAGGAACAAGTGTCAATAGGATATCTGCTTTTAATGAGAAATCCGTTAATTTTTTTTTCAAATTTGGCAACTTTGTTGGAAAAATACAAATTTGCTCCAAGCAGAATGTTTAACGTGGACGAGACAGGGATCTCAACTGTTCAGAAGCCTACTAAGCAACTGGGACCAACAGGCGTGAAACAGTTTGGATCAAGAATATCCTGGGAACGTGGACAGAATGTCACTGCCATATGCGCAATGAGTGCTTCTGGGAGTTTTATTCCATACCCCCGCTCGGCA
Organism: Pissodes strobi; assembly: GCA_016904865.1. Classification (NCBI taxonomy): domain Eukaryota; kingdom Metazoa; phylum Arthropoda; class Insecta; order Coleoptera; family Curculionidae; genus Pissodes; species Pissodes strobi. The sequence goes on from JAEQML010077260.1 coordinate 1,004, forward strand.
CCTCATTTTTTGGACCATTTAAATGCGCTTTCAATAAGGAGTGCGATAACTTTTTAAAAAGGGGCAAGCAAGAGAAAATATCTTTCCCAGATTTGGCTGAAATATTTAATAATGCCTACGTTAAAATTGCGACTATGGAAAAGGCTATTTCAGGTTTCAACTCAACTGGGATCTATCCATTTAATCCCGATACGTTTACAAAAGAGGATTTTGAACCTGCTAGCCAATATCTGCAGCCTCTGTATCTGATGATTTGAACTCTACAGATGAGTTTGATCCTGGCCTGTCAGCTTCTCGCCCGTCAATTTCAGATCCATCAACATCTGGACTGTCAACTTCTGGCCCATCAACATCTGCCATGTCAACTTCACACATTTCAACCATAAGTCAATCACGCCTTAAAGGAACCATAAGTGCTTTAGCAAATGAAAAGGTTAGCAATGCAGAACTGTCACCATTACCGTCATATTCTGCGAAAGGAAAAACAAAAGAAGGTGTCAAGGGGAAGTCAGAGATATTAACGACCACACCAATGAAATTAATTCTGGAAGAAAAGCAACAAAAAAAAATATATAAAATTAGTTCTGCTCGGGAGGGGAAGAATAAAAATATTAAAGCGAAAGTTGCATTACGCAAAAAACAAAAAAACAAAAGAAATATGGAATTAGACTCTGATACTTCCGAGGACGACAAAATTGACGAAAAAGATCTTGTTGATGATGATGAACTGGATGACATGGTCAACATGGATTCAAACAAGAATGAGCAATGCTTGATTTGTGAAAAGATGGGAAATTTGGTATAGAAGTGTTAGTTCCGGGCACATGCCGAATGCAGTGGGTGGGATTCTGCCACTAATTATAGATGTGATTTTTGCTATAAAAAAGCTTCTGTGAAAAGGGACCTTGTTCCAAAATTTTAATTCAAGTTCTGAACTCCGGAAATTCGTTCTGAAATGTGTTTTATGTTTTCGTTTTTGATAGTGTTTTAAATATGTATGAGTTTACTGAGTTTATTTTATACAAACGCTTTTTATTTTAGATGAAATTTAAGATAGCTACGTTAAAGGGATCATATACACTGTGGGCAAATTAAGTTGGAACATAATTTGACCCTTAATAACTTTTTTGTTTGTTTATGGATTTTAATAATTTTTGAATATGATATTAGTCAATATGTTCTGGCAATCACTTTAATATTGAGCAGGCGAATTTTGGCCAGGACCGGACTTACGCTGTTTTTTTGAGATTGGTGCATTTAAGCTAGTTGCAACACCGAACTGCGCTAGTTACAGGCCAACTGATATATATTTTAAGAAGGTCATTTATGGGAAAACATGTCCTGAAAATATCAATACTTTAGAACCAAAACCTAAGAAACGATGTTTTTTTTTGTATGATGGTGCTTCTCAATACGCGCCCCTTTAAATTTTCCAGTAAAATATTCGTATTATTACCTAATAAATACCAGCATTATCAGCTTATGAAAATGACTTAAATGCTTTATTATTTTGTTTTAGAACAAATTAGAATTTTTATTATAAACTTAAATCATTAGGAAATATAGAACAATAGAATACAATACAAAATAATTGGTAACTATAAATAACAAGGAAAGTAACATATTTTATAGGAATTGATTATGGATGAAGCCCCCTTCATTATCCACTACAGCTTGTAGGCGTCTTCTCCACTGATTAATAGAATTATTTTTAATACGTTGATTAAACTCATCCCAGCAATAAATAATTCTATTTTTCAACTCGTCTATTGTCGTTATGTTATAATTGGCATACACCACGGATTCCAGGATTCCCCATATGCTGTTGTCAATGGAATTCAAATCAGGGCTGTTGGGCGGCCACAAATCCGGCTCGATAAAATCCGGGCAATTTTCTTGGAGATATCCTATTGTGCTGCGAGAAGTATGTGATTGGGCACCCACTTATTGGAAGCAGTAATTGTCAGTATCACTTTTAATTTCTTATAACATATTTTCAAGCACATGCTGTTGATAGACTTCGGAATTTATCTTTACATTTTTATTAATAAAGAACTGGATTTTCCTGACTCAGAAACACCCAAAAGGCACTATGACTGATTCGGCAAACATGTGCCCTTAGAATCGAAAGTTTACCCGGCGGAACATCTCGCTTTTTGTGGCATTTGAGTATATCCTGTTATTTTGGGCGTTTTTTGGCTGGCGTAAAAAAACTTTTTCATCAGAAAACTAAATTTGTGCGATATCCCCCCTGCTGCAAAATATTCTTAGAAGCTGTTGGCATCTTGAAAGTTTTTTCTTTTATTTTCAGCGGTTAATTTCTGGCAATACACATTTTTGCATATTTTTAGGTTAAGATCACTTTTTAATATTATTCGCACTGTTATCTTTACTTTTGTGGTTCTTGACATTTTTCTTGAAATTACATCTGGTGGAAAAACGTTTTCGACAATTTGCTGAACTCTAAAATATTTTCTTGACAACGTCCACTTCTTTTCCTTCCACGACCCGCTTTAATTTGAGTAGTTCCATTTTCGCGATAATATTTAAAAAAATAGCCTACGGTACTTAACTTAACTAACAAACCCATATTCTTTTCCATTAATACTTTAATCAAAATTTTATCTTACAAAGATAGAACCATGTCTGTTTATTTAAAATTAAACAGGAAAATTCTAAAGTTGACAAAATTTTAACAAACAAGCAACGCTGCTATGAAATTCCATAGTAACCTTAATCAAAGTAAAGTGAAATAGTTAATGCCGATTGCCGACAAGCAGCATCATACAAAAAAAAAACATCGTTGCTTAGGTTTTGGTCCTAAAGTATTGATATTTTCAGGACATATTTTCCCATAAATGCTCTTCTTAAAAAGTGTATTAGTTGGTCTGTAAGTAGCGCAGTTCGTTTTTGCAACGAGCTTAAATGCACCAATTTCATAAAAACATCGTAAGTCCGGTCCTGGCCAAAATTCGCCTGCTCGACTTTAAAGTGATAGTCAGAACATATTGATTCATACTATATCCAAAAATCATTAAAATCTACAAATAAACAAAAACGTTATTAAGGGTCATATTATGTTCCAACTTAATTTGGCCCACAGTGTAAGTGAACAATTGTAGCAAAGCTGTAGTCATAAGTCATTAAAACTTCTGATTTAGAACAAATATTGCTTAGGTGAGTACCATTTCCCTCCTCTCCCCTAAACATCTTATAACGACGATATGAGGGTAAATCTCGGCAAATGGGACGGACATGTGACAGCGGATGTGACATCATAACCATGCGCAGTGATTAGTGCGCGGCTACTTCAGCGCTTCCTTGTAAAACGTGTTCTGTCTACCGGCAGAATATAGGCAAGCAATTCCAAGAAAGTGGTTGCCTATATTCAGAGGTCACGTGGCCTAAGGTGTTAGATTTTCATGTTGATGACGTCGATATAAGATGTGTGATATTTTTAGTACATTTATTGTTTTATGCATTTCCTTTTAATGAATATTGGAACTATGTAATTTTAAATTTTTGCTCCTAGCTTGAATGCGAGTCAGGTATGGCATTTTCTATCTTATTTTTTGGATGCCCAACTTTATTGGGAAGTCAAATACAGCAATGAATCTATGTATGTTTATTTCTGTTCTTGGCTTAAATGCTAGGCGGGTGCAAAAAATAGCTGAGGCGTACCATAATAGCAAATGGCTAAATTTCTTATAGATATCAATGAGAATAAGTTTAATACACATTCTCTGTTGTTTCAGAGAATGTTGAAAGGTCAGGGCCCTCCGTGGAAAATTTATCTCACCCTGCGCCTCTTAGCGAAGACATTATACACGTATTGGGCAAAACAGACGTCTCTCCTGAACCATGCGGTCCTAAAATTCATGAGGATTTGCTTTGTCGTTGGGGAAAAATTTTAAATACGGGACTATCTGAAGAAGATAGAAAATTACTCTTGTCCAAACTCCCCCCGCCCGGAAATTTTAAAACGATATCCGCCCCTGTACTCAATACTGCAGTACAAAAGGCTATTTCTCCATCTAATTTGTCGATGGATGAACGACTGGCAAAATTACAATCTTTAGTTGTTGCAAGCCTTTCGGGGATCGGCCAGGTCTGCAGCGGGGGATAGGCGCTACATTGAACTACTTAGTAATACAGGCCGATTACTAGCGGATTGATGGCATTCTCAGAATACAAGAGACCTTATATCCATAAATCTCTCGAAGGCAACTAAAGCTTTCGAGGAATACGGGAAGATCTTGAAGGCAAAACCTGCCAAAACTACTTATCAAGTTCCTGCTTCATCCCGGCGGCTTCATGTTGCGGCCCATCGTTTAAACTACCGAGCTCCACCTCGTCATCAACCGGGAACAAACCGAGAGAGGAGCCAATCCTACAAAACTATTCGCCCCTCAGTACAGATTCAAGAAACAGCCGAAGCAACGCAGGAGAATGAATCGTTAGGCCCTACGCAGGTCACTGCGGGTAGATTAAAATATTTCCGACTCACGAGTGGAAAGTTCTCTTTAGGGACAATATTGCATTGCGTTGAATCAAAGGTTATAAGATGCATTTTATCTCTTTACTCCAACAACACAAATTTAAAAAGTTATGGTTGGTTGTCTTTGTCTGTACAATTGACATGATACCTATCTATGAAAAGAATAGAAAATATTTAAGATTTGAATTTAAAGGCCAAATCTATGTATATAATTGTATGTCTTTTGGACTAAATGTAGCTCCTTGGGTATTTACCAAATTAATGAAACCTGTCATGGCGCGTCTTAGAGAAATGGGGATTATTTCTGTCATACATTTAGTCATTTTACTTTTTGGCAATACGTGCCAAGAGTATTATGATAATGTATATTACACAAGTAAACTCTTGACTTCACTCGGTTTCCTCCTGAATCATACAAAAAGTAACTTAGTTCCCGTTAAAAAAAATCAATATCTCGGTTTTATTTATGACTCAGTTAATATGTGTGTGTCCCTCCCAGAGGAGAAAATATTAAATACAATAAAATTAGTTAAAAAGTTTCAAACATGAACAGTTGTTCTATCAGGGATTTAGCCAGGCTTGTGGGGAAGCTCGTATCTGTATGTCCAGGGTTTAAATATGCGTGATTATACACGAAACTGTTTGAAAGACAAAAGTTTCGGGAGCTACGTTTTTCTGAGGGAAATTATAATGCTCAAATGCAGATATCCTCGGAGTTGGCTACTGATTTTCAGTGGTGGCTAAATAATTTACCGAATGCTAAGAATTTTAATCGCTTTGATGTTAGAAATATTTTCTGATACTTCAAAAACGGGATGGGGTGTCAGTTGCAAAGGCAACTATAGCCGTATTCGATTCACTACTTTGAATCGATTCAGATCGATCTACTGAGCTTTATTGAACTGATTTGTGTTCGATTGTAAAAATATCACTTTGCCCCAACCACCTAAAAAGTGATCCAGCTCACCTGTAAGTGAACCGAAAATGGACTGGGACCACTTAGGTAAAAGACGGCATTTAAATGTCAATTGTCCATCGGCTTTTTTAAAATTTATTGTTTTCATATTTCATGTTTTGGTTTTGCTTTTAGAATGTTTGATTCGATTTTCGCTTCCCCTACTTCCAAAACAACTCTAATTTGTAATCGTACTATAAAAGTGGAAAACAAAAACCTAAAAATGGATGATTTAGTTCTTGAGGATCTATCAACTAACAAAACATATAGGTACTCTGAGAGTCGACATGGATACCGCAAAACAAGCTAGAAAAGGTAAATTTTTGATGTGGAAACATCTTACGCGGCAGTGTGAGGGTAAATCTCGGCAAATGAGACGGAAATGTGTAAACCGGTTCTAGCCGCTAGGGCGGTATTATATAAAATTTTGCTATTTAAAATCGTTTTACACGGATTTTAGACGATAAAAAAGCATATTTGAAATGAAACGAACCGTCAAAAGTATTATATAGCACAGCTGATTTTTAATGGACGGTTGAATTTAAAATGAATTTTCGCTTCAAAATCCACGACAAATTCGTCCGAAGCCACGGCTATCGTCCTAAAAAAAAGTCCGAATTTTTGGATTTCTATACAATTTTGCCATTAAAAATCGTTTTAAAACGTATTTTAGAAGATAAAAAGCATATTATTATTTTAAATTAAACGAACTGTCAAAAGCATTATTCAGATGCCCAAACGTTTAAAACAATATTGAGTCATAGCCCTATTCTAAAATTTGGTTTTTGACTTTCCCAAGATGACTAGGTAAATAAGCTCTGTCCATATGTTGATGTTATTCCTCGTGGCATTAGATTTTCGTGTCAAATTTGTGCAGTGAATTAATCCACTACGAAGCTGCCAGTAACTATTATTAAAGAATCCTAACTAATATTATACATGCGAATGTGTTTGTTTGTGTCTTACGCTTTCACGCATAAACTGTTTCGATCATCATGAAATTTTGTACAGATATTTACAAGAGTATAGTAAAGAACATAGGACACTTTTAGCTTTTACCCGTAGCTTGGCTCGTGTTTATTTTTACGGTTAGTTTTAATCCTGTTTTTGTCTTGGTTATATTTGTAGTTTTTCTTGATTTTGGGCATGCCTTGGGTTAGTTTTGGTTAGTTTCTGTTCGTTGCGCCCCTGTAGCGAGCGAAGCGAGCGGAGGGCTATGCGTGAAGTGTAATATTAGACATTCTAATGTTAACGTTACAAATGTAATGCACGTCAGGCGGTATCTGTGACGGGAATGTGTTTTGTAGGATGTCTGTAACCGTTAGTGTAAAACGTGTTCCTTCTAACGCCTGACAACCAATTCCAAATAAGTGGTTGCCTATATTCTGGTGCCACGAGCCATAAGATTTTCATGTCGATGATGTCCATATAGGATATGATTACACATCAGTGTCTTGAGTACTGACTGCCTGAATACGCTTCAAAACCTCAAAAATAATTTCGTTGTGTTTCTCCATAGTAGGTGCGTGTATGAATATATCGTCTATATGAGAAATGACACCATCTAAGCCGTTTAATATTCTACTTACGCCGGCTCCACACATTGGGGCCAAGGTTGGGGCCAACATCGTTCGTCCTATGTGTGGATGAATGAAATAGCATTGGCGCCAACGTTGGACGACGTTGGCGCTCGTGTTGGAAGTAACCCGTCGGATGTCGGTATTTTTGAAAAAGATCAAAGAGATTTGCGTCGTCGTTCGTCTTGCCGACCACACATTGGTTTGATATTTAGTCGTATTTAATAGTTCAAGGCGTAAACATGTCAAGTAAACCATTAAAAATGGCTTCGTGTTGGACAAATGAATTAGTTTTGGAATTTATAGAACTGTATCAAGCGGAACCGGTTCTATGGAACCCTCGCAATTCTCAACACAAAAATAGGAATGCCGTGATAGACGCATGGCAACGTATACAAGTTGCCTTTAACTGTCAATTTGCAATTGCCGAACTAAAAAAAAAGAGAGAGTCATTGATGTCCACTTATAGACTGAACAGCAGAAAAATAAAGGAATCTAATCGTTCAGGTGCATCGACAGATGAGCTGTACACAACTAATTGGTTTGCATATACTCTGATGGACAGTTTTTTGGGAACAGTGTACAACAAAGATGATAATGTGACAATAAATACAGAAGTAAGTGAAATACAACAACGTAATTGTTATTTCTTTATTTATATGTATGCTGTATTCCCATATTACGTTATTTATTGCATATTATGCCTTCGTAAGTACAGATAATTTGCAAATTCATCTCGTATTTCCCTTGCATTTTCTGTTGATCGTCTCGGAACTTGGCCCAAGGGTATTAGACAATTTTGTTGCTCATCTGGACTGTGGTCTGCTATAACTTCGGGCATATACATATTTCTTGAGTGAGGGCTTTTCTTCAAAAAGTTATGCAGTATTACACAAGTCAGGGTTACAATTGCTGCTTTTTGGGGTTGCAGCAACATAGGTTTTCCAAACACTCTAAAAACCGATGTCATAATTCCAAATCTGCTTTCAATTACCACCCGGGCACGTGATAGCTGTTGATTAAAAATTCTCTGTGGGCTGCCAGTAGGAGGCACACCGGGAAAAGGTTTCATTATTTTCGCTGATAATGCAAATGCAGCATCGGCCACAAAAACGTATGGCACAGTCATATTTCTTCCGGACAGAGGAATTGCTTCTGGGAAATTTGCGTCATTTCTTTGAATTTTTTCATGAGTAAACTATCATTAAAAACTCCCCCGTCACTCATACGTCCGTGAGTACCAACATCGGCAAACAAAAAATTGTAATCACTGTCAGCCACTGCTAGCAATATGATACTAAAGTTATGTTTATAATTAAAAAACTCGGATCCACTGTTGATAGGTGCTTGTATCATAATATGCTTGCCATCAAGCGCTCCCAAGCAATGTGGAAATTGCCAAATGTTTTCAAATCCACGAACTACGGAAAGCCATTCGTCATTAGTTGCAGGCATCTGGAACAAGGATGAAAATATGAAATAAAAAAAATCCGTTGTGTACATGATCATTTTGTACTGTTTCTTTTATTATTTTACTATTTTTTATTATTTATTTGTTTCAGACATATCAATTTTCTAATGAGCAAGGCGAGCCTATGGAATTGCCTGAAAATATTGAACGTGAACCACCGAATCGTAATTCAGAAACAATATCTATATCGTCTAGAAAGCGACGAAATCCTGAGCTGACGCAAGCTAAGAAGCAGATGGATCAAGCTTTTAATATGATTAATAATATATCTGCAAGACCTGAGCCAGATCAAGTTGACTTATTTTGTCAACTTCTTGCAAAAAAAATTAAAAAGTTCCATGAAGCAACTCAAGAAGAAATCACGGATAACATAGATGTACTAATGTGTAATAAAAAAATATGTGCGAGTCAAAATGAATTTTATACAGCGCAATCTTCTCGTAGTGGATCAGCTTCGTATTCAGTATGTGTGAGTCGAAATGAATTTTATACCGCACCATCTCCTCAGAGTGTGTCAGCTCCGTCGTCAGTATCGGTACCACAACCTTCGCCATCACCATCATCAACAGATTTTATTTCGTCATCACACACGTATCAAAACGATATTTATAATTTTACAGTGCAACCAGAACCAAAAGCGCATATTATTCAAAATGACGTAGTGCGCAAAGCTTTTGTGATGGCGCAGAATGATTTAAATTCATAAATAAAATGTTTGTAAATAATGTTATTGCAAAATAACATTTACAAACATTAATTAACCTCATAATTTAAAACAAGGTTTACTGTTACTGGTGTTTACTATTAATTTAGCTATATATAATATAGAAGTTTATGTTAAGTTATTTTGGAATTCTTTACTCAGTATCCAGCTCAGTATAAAATGTTGTTATAAATTTTTAATAAAGAAGTTTTGTTTAAAAGACTTCATTGTGTCCGGATAAATTCGAAATTGTTTTTCAAAAAACGCTCGGACACGTCGATTCATATTTTGATAGGCCATTTTTAGAATAGGATTATTATCATCAAATCTATCTGTTACTTTACGTACATACAGTATATCAACCTACCTTTACATATTCTTTTAATGCCTTGCATAGGGCTTCGCAAACTTCAGGTACTATTAGCGAGATAACTTGGCTTGAGATTTTAAAAAGAAAATGAAGGCTTCTAAAACTATCTCCTGTCGCAAGAAATCTCAGTGTAACTGCCAATCGTACTTTTGCAGGGATAGCTTTTCTCCACAAAGTATCTTTTTTCTTTATTTCAGGTTCAATCATTTGCAGAAGATACTCAAAATCTACTGAAGACATACGGCAAAAATTATTAAATTCTCCTGATGGTTCTTGATTTAAGTTATTTAACAAGTGCCGTCCATCATATCTGAAATAAAATTAACATGAAAAAATAGTACATAAATACTTAGTAAAAGAAAGTATAGTAAAATAGTAGGTACATACTATAAAATATTTATAATTTAATTTATCATTATTGGTTTATACTTACTGATTCCGTAATCTATGAAGAGTTGTAACCCACCATCTCCTTTTACGAGGACTTCTTTTTTGCAGAATTAAATTTAAAATATAATTGTTAGCAGTCATCACTGCAAATGCACACAACGCAATTTCTTTTTCACGCCCAGGCATATTAACACGCTGTGATATTAACGCTGGCCCGGGGCACATATGACTGAGCTTGGTGCCAATGTGTAGGCACTCTATTAAAATGCACCACGAAAATAGTCAAGTTGGTGCAAACGTTGGCCTCAACATTGGCCCCAATGTGTGGAGCCGGCGTTAAAAGCATCATAAAGTATTCTGGCGCGCAAGTAATACCAAAGGGTAATCTTTTAAAAATATAACGCCCAAAAGGAGTGATAAAGCAAGTTAAATTTTGACAATTTTTATTTAAACGGATTTGGTAAAATCCAGAGGTAGCGTCTAAGCGACTAAAATATTTGGAACCTTGAACCAGTGCAAGAATCCTTTCGACTTTACCTATTGGAAAATCCGTGCGTAAAACTGCTTGATTTAACTTGGTGTCGAATTTTATCATTTTTACGAAATATTACTATTGGACTGACCCACGGCGTATGATAAGTTACTGGTTCAATTATATCAAGTTTTTCCAATCTTTCTAATTCTTCTTTGAGTGGTTTTAAAAGTGGTATTGGTACTACTCGAGGTACTGACTGGATAAAAGGTTGAACTTCTTTATTAATTTTAATATCCGTTTCAGTTTTGTATGTACCAATATTTTGAAATAATTTAGGAAAGTTTTCTCAATCTGATTTGAATGTAACTGGATATTATTTAATTTAGATTCAAAATTATCCCCAAACTGCAGAATGCCTAATTTTTTTTTTATCTCTGATCTACCTAAAATGGGTTTACAGAGTTGTTCTATAATGTAAATATCAGTTTGACACTTTTTATTAAGCCCACATAAAGTAGCCTTCAAAGTACCCAAAATATTTAACTGTTCTCCTGAAGGGCCTGTTACAATTTTATTAGACCTATACAGAGATTGAAGTACATCTTCATTTACTTTTGACAGGAATACATGTAATATCTGCACCCGAATATACCATAAAATTAAACTTTTTATTAATATTTGTGATTTTAAGTGGTACTACCCACTCTTTTTCTGAAATATTATTGATTTGAATTGATCCTAAAAAATTATTAATCGAATTACTGCAATTACTATAATTTAAGCAACTATCATTATCATTTGTGTTAGTACTGTTAGTATTATCTAAATCACCTACTTGAATAGATCTGACCTTAGTACTGCGGCAAACTACTGCCCAGTGACCATGTTTCTGGCAGGATCTGCATGTCGATCTACTTGCAGGACACTGACACTTTTTCTGGTAATTATCCGCACTTCTCCCTCCGTTCGCGGAAAAAAGTTCTGCTTGGCAACACCGCTCTGACGCAATCCCTCACGGAAAGAGTCTGTTTTGCCCGAATAGCCGGTCGGCGCCGAAGCGCGTGTTTTGACACCTGCCACCGTTGACGTTATCTCGTTTACCGCCGTCCGTGATAACGAACGGGTGTACCTATTTTGCTGATCAGCAAAATGTAATAATTTAATTTTACGGTAGGGAATAACTTATTGAAGTGCGGTCACTCAACAGAGATGCTGTCAACCCAATAAAACATTTTTACAGCATAACCGCCTCTGACCGCCCCCACCTGCCGCCCCAATTTGGAAAAATTGAAATATACAGCTGATTTTTAGTCAGATTTGATGCGGTCACTTATCAGGGGTGCGCTCAACACAGAATAACATTATTACATCATGACCGCGTCTAACCGCCCCCTCCTGCCGCCCCAATATCGAAAAATTGAAATATACAACTGATTTTTTGGCAGATTTCATGCGGTCACTCATCAGGGATGCGGTCAACACAGAATAACATTATTCCAGCATGACCGCATCTGACC
>MU196406.1:2387-12959 GCA_016904865.1 Pissodes strobi
TGAGAAGAGCTAGGATGGATCCTAAAAGAAACTGCACGTTGCTCAGGCAGGACCCTTTTGCTGCAAGCAGAATTCGTAATACCCCGCGGACGGTTTTAAATCGATTAAATGAAGCAGGTTCACATTGCTATAGGCCTATAAGATGCCCTTCATTGACCGCGGTCCGTAGAGCTCAACGTTTGGTTTGGTGTAATGAAAGAGCCAAATGGAATTATGCATGGCGTACTGTCATGTTCAGTGATGAAAGCGGCTTTTCTCTTCGTACTGACAGACGTATATTTCGTGTCTGGATACCAATAAAGGCAAGAATTAATGACCGACATGTTCAAGAAGTGTATCCATTTGGAGGTTGAGGTGTAATGGTCTGTGTTGGAACTTTCTCCGGAGGTCGAACGAAGTTGTGTGTTTGTGAAGGTATCAGGGCTGGTGAAATATACGCCCACGACATCATTTAAAACATTGTGAATGATAAACATTGGAATTCTATGAAATTAATCATTTGCCATTACCCCCCTCTCTCTTCATTTAAATTGCATCGAACATGTTTGATACATGCTCGGAAGGGCGCTAATTGCCCATCAACTTCCTGTTCAGAACGTAAGGTCACTGAGGTAATTTCTTCCATATTTGTAGGATACCTTGGGTCAAAATTATTTGGATCATTTAATTTTAAGTAGGCCTCGCCTAGTTGCAGCAGCAAAAGCCAATAGAAGTGGAATTACACGATAATATTATGTTTTTCTTTTTGGTAATTATCTATTTTATTACATTATTAAAGAAACGTGGCCGATTGCAGTAAATTTTGGGGATGTTGTTACGCAAAATTCGTTAAAATCGTTAAAAAACACGCCTTCCACGAGCGGACGATTCGGATTTTTCCAAGCATTATTGACAAATTTCCCAAGTTAATTAAACGTATAAAAAATAGAGCTGGGCCACAGGCAATAAAAGTAAACTGGAACTGGACCTCGCTCTTGATGATATAATATAACAATCGAATCTGCAATCGTTAACTCTTCTTCTTGTTCTTAGGTTAGGTTTAATTTAAAAATTTAATGTGTTAACTTTAGCTCTTGAAACCGAAAAAGATATGACAAGTTTGCACCAGTTGTGTCGAAATTTTGATAGCGTAATTTCGATTTTTTGCCATTTTCTTTGGAATGATAATAAATCTATAAATGGAAATGTAGGAGGGGCATTTAAGTAGTAAATCAGATAATATCCATGTTATGAAATAAGTTATGTTCTAAATAAATACGATTAATCAGAGTAAACATTTATCAAATACATTTAAGGGTTAAATGTTATTGTTCCACAGAGTTAATTAAATACATTCAAAGCATAATATATGAAAATAATTGTAATAACGTATATTATTTGAATTCTTAAAACAAGGCAGGTAGCATTTACTAATACCTAAATGAAAAATTAAATGCTACAAACTCCCGAACCTTCATTATAGGCGAACTCTTTTCATGTTTTACGTAAAGTTTATTTTGTTAGAGGAGCTTACTTTACATTAATAAAAGTATTGGCCTGAATTTTGATATTTTATTTTGTATGGAGGAAAAGTGGTACTTTTCATGGCGCGCTCGTGTTTAACAGCCGAACGGAGTGAGGTTGGTAATAGAGAGCAAGCCATGAAAAGTAACTTTTCCTCCAAATAAAATATGCTGTTTTTTCTTCAAATGTCGACAAATTAATGCAAAAACATCTCTTTTTAATAGTAATAATATCTAATTATTATTAAAGATAAATGGGTTCGCAAGGCGGCTTAGACCACGGTCGTAGGTGGCCTTGCTTAGACCGGTGTCGGTGAATAATAGCTCTGTTCCAACTGACTATGAAAACCGTACATGGGACGGTAATTTCCAGTTGTATAATTCGTTTGTCAACATGACAGGATATTTATCGCCTTCAAAAGTGAAATTGACAACTAGAAATGACGGTCCCTCGTACGGTTTTCAAGTCGGTTGGAACAAACATATAATGTAACATAAAGCTGTCAGTGGACACTGTCAACAATAATTATTTTTTTAAGATTGCGTATCCGATTGCGTTTTAATTCCGTATTGATAAGCAGTTATTGAGTAAGTTCGATTAAATAATAACCAATTTGTTCTTAAATTAGTGATTTTTAGAAATGCAGTCACAACTTGAGTGATAAATACAAATTGTAGTTTAATAAATCTTGAGTTGTTGACGCTTATTTTGTTGTCTGTTTGTATTGTATCTATGTTGCTATGACAACACTTTTACCTCCGCCGGCGGAAAAGTGAAAAGTAAAGCTCCGGCGGAGGAAAAACGAAACTTCACGGCCGCCTACACAGTCGAGTAATGACGGATTTACTGACGTTTGAAGAAAAAGGTATTTTCTAATGTCGATCTCTCGACTGCGGGAGCACTTAAGTGAATACCGGGTGTTTCTAAATGTTATGTCAATATTGAAGGAGCTAATTCCTGGCTCATTTTAGGACTTAAGCATAGGTCGTAAAAGGCTTCATTTTTGATATAAAGGGTGTTAGAAAAATAAAAAATATATAACTTAACATCTTGTATATCAGAAATCAAACATTTTGGAACACATGGTTACGTGCATGAACTTTCATTCATAAAATGAGCCGAGGAATCACTTTCTTCAAAATTAATATAATATTTTGGAATATCCTGTATACTTATTTAAATGCAGAAAAGTATGGTTTTACTAAAATTGATATTAAAATAATTATAAAAATAATTTAGTCATAATAAAAATGTCAGAATGTATGGTAATTTTGTTAGAAGCTTTTTGGTGAATTGTTAGCAATAATAAAAATTTGCATTCTATTAAAGAATGTTTTCCTTTTCTATTTAGATCTCATCAGAGTTTTGTCGTAAAATAATATTTAGAAACAGAAACATCCAATTTGTGGGTGAACTGTGAATGAATGCTTGTTATTTTATTTTAAAAGTAGGTATGTTCTTTTTTACTTTCTGACTTTTCTGTTGGAAAATAATTCATTGAGAAAAAATTCAATATTCTGAACCCTATTGATGCCGAAATAGATGAGCCAAAAATGTAATAAAAGAAAATTGCATTTTTATTACCTCTGATATGCGCAGGGTCTTCCAACGAGGACTGAGGGTTTATTTTTGACCTTTGAATTTAAAAAAAAAATCCAAAGTAGCCAATCGATTCATTTTTTTTTTCTGTGGAATTCAAAAACATTTGACCCAAACGCAAAAGAGTTACGCTATAGATATGGTGTTTTTAAGCGGAACACACCGTTTTTTATACGATTTTTGAATGGATATATGTCCGTTTTCATTAAAACATTTAATATTGGGATAGCTGTTTTTATCACATTGTGATGTTTTATCAATTATGATTTTAGTTTAACATGTTTGAAATATACGGTAGATTAGTGTAGGTACTCCAGGTAAAATTATCTTTAAATCCTTCAAAGTCAAAAAAAATACAATTTTATTTTGAGAATAACATAGTATAATAAAATTATTTTGGACTACAAATACCAAGAAAATGCAAGAGACGCAAGAAGAAGATTTATTGCAAATTTTTATAGAAATGTATCCGTCAATACAATTCTAAAGATAAAAAACTATTTGAGGAAAATAAAACGTTACATGATAGAAAATTAAATTCGCAAAATTCTAATGATTTATGTGTTCAATGGGACCTCCGCTGTTCTCGAAACTAAATCGATACCTTTTTGTAGACTTTCTAAACTTGCTGCTAAGGCAATTTATTTCATTAGCAATTTTTTGCATGACCTCTTCAATATTTTGGTTTTGGTGTTTGTATACCACGTTCTTTAAATGGCCCAAAAGAAATGTGTCTAAAATTGAAAGGCTATTGGGTGGCCAAGCATAAATTTAATTTCGCCCAATCCATTCAGTATAGCGGTCGTTTAAAAAGTGAACGGTCACGCATGGCATGTGGAGATGCTCCATTATTTTGCCATTAAAGGTTTGATATTCTGCCAATGGCAAATCTAGATTTCAATTTCGTTTTCTAAAAACTCATAGTAGCTTTATTCATTTAATGTCCCGTTAAAAAATATTGGACTCAAAGTTTTATTTCTTTGTATGCCAGACCAAATATGAATAGAAGTACTCCCTTGAATCGTTTTCTTGCCGAACTACAATTTGGGAAACAAATTGGAACCGAAGTTCTTTTTGTGCCGGTGTTAGATGTTAAAGTGGGAGCATTGGAAAAGGCTTAAATTCATAAATTTTTAAAGTCCTGTGAACAGTTCCTTCGGTAACTCCTGCGTCTTACACCGCCGTACTGAACGTCCCGAAATTCAACCGATATTGATTTCGTTGGATTCATTGGAAAATAATTTAACATGGCACGGTCTCGATTACGTCTTCTTTGTGGATTTTTTTTCCTATCATGTAAAGTTTTATTTTCCTCAAATAGGTTTTTTATTCTTAGAATTGTATATTGACAGATATATGTCTATGAATATTTGCAACAAATCTTCTTCTTGCTTCCCTTGCAATTTCTTAGCATTTGTAGAACAGAACAGCACAATCTGTAATCTCTCATTTAAGGAGTATCTCATTTTGACAAAATAAAATTGTAATTTTTTTTAACTTTGAAGGATTTAAAGGTAATTTTACCTGTATTATATACTAACCTCTATCTAAATAAAGATCCAACAGAACGTATTGAGAGACAGATATACAATATGTTAAAACACAAAAATCAGTTCAATGATGTAGAAAGATTCAAACTGACACCACACAATAGTAAAACACCTCGTTTTTATGGAGTACCAAACATACATAAACTAAATATACCTCTACGTCCAATAGTAAGCTGTATAAATTCACCAACACACCCCATTACTAAATATCTACTCAACATTCTTAATCCACTTGCAAACAACCCTAGCTTATAAAATTAGAAATTCACAACATTTTTTAGCGAAACTATTACAAATTAATTTAAATCCTAACGACACTCTGGTGAGTTTTGATGTTGTTAGTATTTTTACAAACGTAGGTACCTGTTGATAAAACTTTAATTACTGTTAGAAGCAAATTACTAAATGATATTAACCTTGGTGAAAGTACAAAATTTAATATTAACAACATACTCGAATTACTTACTTTTTGCGTAAAAACTACATATTTTCAATTCAATACCAATTACTATCAACTAAACAATGGTATGTCTATGGGTTCGCTTTTATCACCTTGATTTAATTAATATTTTTATGAAAAAATTTGAATTAAATTTTGTTGAAAATTATCAATATAAACCTTTAATTTGGTGGCGTTATATAGAAGACATTTTTTAAATTTAACGAACATTTTCTTAATGATTTTCTAAATCATATTAACACCAAAGAACCTACAATCAAATTCACTATAGAAAGAGAAATTAATGAACAACTTTTATTTTTTGACATTCTTATAAAAAAAAGATTTGTATATTGTATAGTTTCGAAACAAAAATAATATACAGAAAACCTACACATACAACAGATATTTAAATTTCAAATGAAAATAATTTGTAATAATCAAAATTTCAACACAGAAATAGAATTTTTAATCAATGTACTGATTAATAATAACTATCCTATTGATTTTATTCAAAAATTCTTTATTGAGTTTGAACAACCAAATATTAAGCAAAATCAAAATAGACCTATTACGAACCTTTTTATTCCATATATTCCTGGTTTATCAGACAAATTAAAACGAATAGCTAATAAATTTAACATTCGTACTATTTTCAAAACAGAAAACACTGTTAGATCCAAACTAACAAGAACAATTCCACTCAATGAAAATGAACTAAAAATGTGAATGCAATAAATTTTATATAGGTGAAACGTGTAGACCATTATCAAAACCTATAAAATAACACCAAACTGATATTAAAAACACAATTCCACAATTCACATATTTGTCAACATGCATTTGATAACAATCACAGAATACAATGAGACGCTTCAAGTATTTTGGCATAGGAGCCATTATCTAAAAAACGTAAGATTAAAGAAAGTATTTTAATTTTAACAAATAAAGATGTATGTGTTGCTTCAACTTCTGTTAGTTTTAGCATCACGTGGTTACCTTTGCTCAAAACTGAAGTTGATAAGGGACATTTAAAAATTAACTAAAGCTTTTAACAAACACCTCACAAACGAATCAATTATTTACCAAATAACACCTCAATATTACACTTACCTAAATATACCAGTAACCAGTAATGACATTGACATTATTATTGTCATCTTGTCAAAGTATATTCAAATCTTGACGATTTTGCGATAGCATTTTACTGTTTTTTACATTTACTAACCATTTTAATTTTTAGATTTGTTCGTTCTTGACGACGCCGACGGGGACAGATTTGTTCCTCGAAACGTCGACCGGTTTCCAGTTGCCTTTAGGTTTTTCAGCTTCGTTAGGGTCACCTAACTAGAACTTGTGCTGTTTACACCTTGAAGCCAGAGCCGAAGAGGCTCTACTTTTTCCGAAAGTGAAAACACATGTGGAGCCAAAGTCAAGCAATTGTAAAGTAAACATGAATATTGAAGTTTATAAAACGCACCGAAATCAAAGTGCTTTACTATACGTCTAAGTTGATGCGAACTTTGGAAATCTATGTAAACTTTAAATTTTAGGGTTGTAAATAAAATAAGAAAAAAACCGCGTTTTTTGACGTGTTATTTTGATGCTACAATAATAAAACTGTATTAGAATTCAACTATTGAAATTATGGTTTAAAAAAAATATAGAAAATAGCTAATTAAGAAAATAATTCAACTCTTAATTTACATGTTGTCAATATGTTTATTAGCGCCCAATTTTACCTTATGCAAATTTAAGAATATTCATAAAAGCATATACCGTTATGACATTACTTTTGACGATACGAGATTATCTTTAAGGAGATAATCGAGTGAACAACAGTCAAATGTGTGCCATAGCTTGGCCCTAGCGAGCCTGTTCAAAAAATAAATAAAATCAATATTTTCGTTTATCCTAAAACATCTGCGGAGTACCTTGACGCTCTGATTTAATATTCTCTGTTATTTTATTTTTTTACATGCAGATTATTAATAAAATAAAAGCAAATAACGTAAACTGGCCACGGAGCCATTGCATTTTGCATATTTTTCTACAATTTTCTTACAGCATTTATCATAAAGTCACGCTCACAAACTTATTTTGAAGTAAATTATTGCAATTTTTATAGGACTAAATCTTTGCAAAACAGACTGCCAAAAAATTATCAACTTGTTAACGAATATACAATACAAAATACTTATTTATGATTAGAAGCAGCCTTATTATCACTATAAATATGTCAACAATATAACTGAGAAAAGAACTTTTCCAAAATTAGGTTATCGGTATGACGGTGGGACTAATCGAAAGATGTTTTATTACCGACGAATCATTCCCTAATTTATAAAATCTAAAAATCAATCACCGCGTCCGACAAAACAATTTCGGTTGATTTAATATCTCTAAGTGGCGGAATAAGAACAGGAAATTTTGAGTCGACAAACTGGGGTGTGTATGCTAAATCCTTTAGAGGCACCATGATTTATTTTTAAATACCGTCGCTATTTAAATTTAATTAAAATTTAAGTCAAAGTGAGAATTACGAGGACAGCATAAGGACCAATTAATTAGATCTATTTATTACAATATGTTAAACGTGTACGAGGCCAAATTCAGATGAGCAGCAGCAAGACCATTTTCTAAATTATTTAGTATTTGCCTTATAATATGTTGCTTTAACAGACGGTTCCGCATTAGTGTGGGAAAGTGCTATATTTCGATTACAGTATTAATGGGTTGTAATCTAAAGAGAACATAGTATACTAAAATATTATCTTGAGATAAACAAGCCAGATCAAGAACTGAATGTAATGTAAATCTTGAATTGATTGAATATGACAGCTTATATGTTATACATTTTTTGATTTACACGGAAAAATTTAAACCCATCTTAATTACAACATACGGTTAATTTCAACAGTTTTTCAAATATTGTTGGGTTATAATTAGTATTTTATCCCTTCAAAAAGCTATAATTCTTAAGCAATTTGACATAGAACTAAATGGCTTGAATTCTTCTGTCTTATCTTTTAATTGTCACATCCGGTTCATCAAGTTGAATTACATCGAAAGACAGCAAATTTTAACTCATTTTACTTCACAGTCAAATTATTTAGATTCTACAGCCTTTCAAGAGTTCAAAAATCCCAACAATGTTTTAAGTATAATTAAGTTTGAGTATATAGTGCAACACAAGAAATCTGTTTTGATTCTTCTTGCCAATCAAAAACCTTTTTTTCCTGTGCCTGAAGCAGCATATGTTATTAAATATATAATAATATATCGACTTTTCGTTCGTATTTCTTATATTAAACTATATATTATAATACTAAACTAAAGTCAGTAGGAAGGTACAAATTAATTTACTTTATTCACTGCCAACAATTGGCTTAAATTGGAGAGAAAACCCAAAAAATTTTAAGGTAAAACAATAGTGAACTCCTGCATCGCTGGTTCGAATCCGATAAAGCAAAATGTACAAAAAAGAACCGTAACCAGAGTAGTAATGAAAGAAATGAGGAATATGAAAAAAAGGTATCATACTATGCGCAAATTAATAAAAGGACAAAGAAAAAGATAAGATAGACATAGGAAACCAAATACGGAATTGATCAAAAAGGCAATAGAAAACAGCCAAAATATGATAGTGCTAATGTCCATTATATTAATAATAAAACAAAAATCTATCAATTATAGAGAAAGGAGGAAATGTGTTAACTTCGTTTCTTCTTGTTTTCTAAATTTACCTAATCTGCTTCACCTCTGATGAGAAAAACTGAGGGTGAATAAAATTAAAAAAAAATTAAAGCATAAATAAGAAAATTTGCATTAAGTGATGCGTAAGGCAGAACGAGCAAATTAGGCTCTAGCTTAAATGCCGGAGAGACGGAGGAAGTTATTTATTTAAAAAGCGCCACCAACTTCTAGACGCCACAAGTCAGAAAATTCTCAAGTTGCAATACGGAACTCGGTTTGGCATAGGCTTGCCAACAGGAAAAAATTATATCAGAGGTAGACGCCAGAAATTTGCAAATAAAAAAATATAATCAATAAAATCAGTTAAATCGATTCAAGCTAACGATATATCAAAAACGATACATTTGTTGAGTCCAAATAATTCAAATCAATTACACCCACTACTTACTTCCCTTTTGGAGCATTAATACTAAATATACCTCACAAATGAAACAGATAGATATGTAGAAAGATATTCGGTTTTTTTCCAGAAAATGGTTTGTTACACAAAAAAGGTTGGAAAAAAAGTTTGACCTTAAGTCAGTTAAAATAGAAATTAAATCAAATACATTGAATTACCTGGTACTCACGGGACTAAATGTTACCTAAATTAATACTTGAGTATACCGGTAAAGGAACTTGCTTCACCTGACGTGCAGCAAAATACTAATTAATAAAAAGCAAAGTTAAAAGGGCAAATAGATTTAATTTTTTTTTATGGCAGTGGCACACCCACTAAAGGGAGATCCTATGGCGCTCGACGAGCGGTGTGTGTGCGAAGATGTTGATTGACACGGTTCTTGAATATTTGTAGGTTGTAATTAGTGGGAAACAGATGTCATGGAAGTGAGTTCCACAGTGATGCAGTGCGCCAGACAAAGGAGTTCTGGTAAAGCGATGTTCTAGGTGTTTCTAGTTGTACGACGAACTGGTGCGCTCCTGCCGACTGTCGAGACTGTCTGACAGGAGTTGCTAGGGGCGGGATTATGCGGCCCAAATCCTGGGAACATCTGCCGTGAAAGTATCTGTAAAACAGAGACATCTCGGCCACATGTCTGCGATGTTCCAGACTATCCAGATTCCGGGTCAACTCCGGATCGCCGACGAGACGCACAGCCCTCTTCTGAATGGAATCCAGCAGCTTTAGGGTATGCTTTGGTGCGGCACCCCAGATATGTGAGCAATATTCTAAGCACGGTCTTATTTGCGCTTTGTACAGCAAGAGCAACTGCTGCGGTGTATAGAGTTTTTTGTTGCGAAATAGCGCACCAAGCTTCTGGGAGGCTGATTTTGCGATGTTAGCAACATGGTCATGCCATGACATATTGCTGTTGACCGAGACAACCAGCAGCCCGATTGACGAGGATGAAGGAATGGTCGATCCTGACATAATGATGTCAGGGCCCGCTGTATTGGCCCTCTTAGTATACGTTGCTGCTTGGGTCTTTGCTGCATTGAACTGGACCAAATTTCGGTCGCCTCAAATTTGAACTTTCTTCAGGTCTTGATTAATTGCTGTAATCTGCTCCTGTCTGCGGTGATGAGTCTCAGTCGCTGGTAAGGGTTTTTCTGATCTAAAGTGGGAGACAAGGGTACTGTCATCTGCAAAACTGTAAACAGGATTATTCGTTTCGATCAGCAGGTCATTAATATAGATGAGGAACAGAGTTGGTGAAAGTATTGCGCCCTGAGGCACGCTCGCGTTGATGGTGAATGTGTCCGAGATGTGTCCATCGACTGCAACGT
>JAEQML010077264.1:0-12959 GCA_016904865.1 Pissodes strobi
TCATCACTTTAATTATATATTTTGTACTCTCTTTGCCAAAACATCTTGCTTTAAAAGGGATGATGATTTTTGAATCACCTTGTAGAATATTTTGCGTAATAATATCTTTTTCAGCAGGACTTGATCCATGGTAAGTTTATCCAGTCAAAGCTGAGCCTATTAGCACAATTTTTGAATAATGCTGTACGTGTGCAGATTGAATTTGGAAGGCATTCGATAGAGTATTCGTCTTATGATACCTAAATTAAATATATATGTTGTACGGTCGTAATCTACTGTTTGCCTGGTCTAAACGTTATCTCAAGGATCGCCGAAGGCCGAAGGTAATATAGATCGGCAATTAACAAAAAAAATCATAATCGTATAGAAACTCAATGGGGGTCAAAATTGGCAGTTTCTACTTTTTTATTGACTGGGATAAATAATAAATATTGTCTACTTCTTCCTTCATATGTATGTCGCATTGTTTGTTTTATATTATGCTTTTATTGCGACTTATGCACGCGTTTCTTGTACTCTTTTGAAAATCACTGGAAGTTACGACATACAATTATTGATTGATAGCATTGTATATTGTATAATAATGTTCTTATTACATATTTGAAAGTTCAAATCCTGATGATTTATAGAATAAAAATTGTAGTTGACATATTAATTTCTGACAAAATAAAACAAAATTGCTTCAATTGAAACTCGACTATTAACTAAGTTGATAGAACAATACACCTTGGATATGTCAATAAAAGACATATTAGCAAGAAATATAAATAATATAATACTGTGTGGTCGACAATCACTTTGCTCTCCTGCAGACAGCGGATGTCGCAATGGCTTACCACCTGGGTACTGCCATTAATCTGAATCCACCGAGAAATTCTAAAGTTACAGTACCACAGTACATGGTTTATTCATATCCTTTAAAAATAAGAACCTTGTTAACGTGTAAATGAACACAATTTTGTGCGATAATACTGCTTTGGGCTGGTACCAACGAAATCGGATAAAATATCTTAAACTGTTAGTGCAATAGCATATAGAACTTATTTGTATTATTTATTTATTCTGGGATAGTAATACAATTTTCTTCACTAGAATAGTTAATATTGCCCTCAACAAATTTAATACTCCTACGTTTTTAAAATCACTTGCTTAACACCACCATGTATTATATGTATATAAAACATCGAAAAAAAAACTAACAGAAAAATTGTAGAGAATCGTCAGAAAAACATGCATACAGGATGGGTCAAAAACGTGCGGCATAAAGTCCTTGTATTTATTTGTATATTTATTATTACATTTTCAAATTCTATACGTTACATTTTGAAATCCTTGGGAGTGCACTTTGTGTCTAAAATCAGTTGTTTTCCGGACAAGGCATAGTATGGCCGACGTAGACGACGTGCGGTCTGGCGGTTCGGAAACAAATCGACAAATAAACTAATAAAAAAGTAGTTGGCTACGTAAATTGTGGAAAGTGTAACAAAGCAGTGTTAGTACAATCTGGAGGTCAGAAAACGGCAGTCTGCAAACATGTTGCAGAAGAACCAAAAAGTGAGGTTGGAATTCAAAACGAAGAAAAACTCGTAAGTTTGTATTTGCTTCTAAAAGTTATTCAAGAACTGGAAGACAAAAATGCATTGTTGGCCGAGAATAATGCGCTTTTAAGAGAAAACCTAAATTTTCTCGTTAAAGAAAAAAACCAAAGAATGTGACAACCAACAAAAAACATCAAATTCCATAGAAAAAAAAGGTAAGCAACAAGATCCAATTCCAAATAGGGAAAATACCACTAAAAATCTGGCAACAGCGCAAAACAAGGCCGATTTCTCAAATATAATACTGACGCTTCTGATAAAAGAACGGTCTGAGGTTGCAGCTGAAGCTATGGCAACTAAAAACGGACCAACCAGCGAGCACGATCGGCGAACGACAGATGACCCATCAAAATCAAGAATGACGAATCCGTATCCAAATATTTGAAACCGAACCACGCCAAACAAAAACCACAAAAATGGAAATATTGGAAGTCAAAATATACAAAACGATAAAGGACCGACAGAAAACAGTATTCCCAATCCCAACACCGAAAATGCGGTAAACGTTTGGGAAGTCCCTAGAAGAAGACGAAAATATCCGAAACAAGCTAGGCCTTCGCCAGTGATAGGCCGGCGCGAAGTTTGCATGTTTGTTCATTTCTCGATTGTAGTCTGAAACTACCGCTGTCCAAGTAAATGACTATATTGATCAGTTGGTAAACATAGGTTGCAAATGTGAGAAAATGACCACATGGAAAGATAATTTCAAAAGCTCTTTCAAGGTACACATTCCTTTCGAGGTAAAAGCTATGGTTTTGGCCCCCGAGGCATGGGGAAAAGGTATCGTAGTTAACCATTTTCTACACATGAGACGACCCCCAGTTTTGAGGGGGAATCGAGAGAATTAACCAACATAAACATCCTACATCAAAACATCCAATGTCTGAGAAACAAAACCTTAGACCTGGAAGAGTTTCTAAATACTTTAGATGAAAAGCCCCAAATCATATGTTTAACAGAGCATTGGCTGAAAAAAGACGAAATTGAAACGACTCATGTTGAAGGTTATGTGATTATATCAGCAATGTCATGAGAAAAAACTGGACATGGCGGTTCATGCATACTGGCTGATGATTGCTTGCAAGATTTTCAAGAGGTTAAGAACATAACATCCAGAAGCATAGAGGGAGAAATTGAAATTTCTTGTGTAATGAGTAGATCCAGAAAATTAATCGTTTTATCTGTGTATAGGACTTGTCTTGGAAACTTCGGTGTATTTTTAAATTCTTTAGAGCAGGTCTTGAATGAACTTGTTTTAATGTCTAGGAAATTTAGGATTGCAATGTGTGGTGACTTCAATGTAAATTTACTGTTTATTTTTTTCAACTTTAATAATTTTAATAATAATACAGTTTTAAGTTCAGGCTTATCAGATCATTTTGCACAAAACATCAGTGTTGTGATCGATGGAGTTATCCCAGCGGATGAGGTATTTACTACAAAAAGATTTTTTTCAAAAAGTAAAATGAGGCAATTTGTAATGGAATTCCAGGGCCTAAATTGGCATGATGTGCTGATAGAGGCCGACGCCGACGTCAACAAAGCCTATAATATTTTTAATGAAATTTTGGTGTCTAAAATTAATCTCCTGTTTCCAAAAAAAAAACGATGTGTGTGTATGATCATGGATTACAAATGGTATTAAAACATCATGTAAGAGAAAAAGATTTCTGTATGAGGATAGCATCGCTGGTAGGGTGACTGAAGAGTAATATAAAAAATATTCTAATCTATTGGAGCAAGTAATTAAAGAAGCAAAGACTGTGAGTCAGTGCTCACAGATACAATATGCAAAGAATAAAACCAAAACTATATAGTCACTTATTAAACAAGTTACAAATAAAAATACAAAAGCTCCTAATATTTTTGATTGTTTTTCCTGATAAAGCAGAACAAGATTTACTAAATGATATAAAAAACTTTTTATTACAGCATGTCCCGGCATCAATAAAGACAAATATGTGGACTTTTCTAAAATTGTACCCTGCACCCACAATTTGTTTTTTTCACCTTTAACACCTTTTGATGTCGCCAGGTATCTTCTGTTGTTGAGGAATAAAAAGTCAGTTGGGTCTGATGGTGTAATTGTTGAGATCTTGAAGAATATAGCAGAATGTATCTGTGTGCCTTTGGCGCATATTCTAAATTTATGTTTTACAAACGGTAAATACCCAGAAGCACTAAAAGATGGATTGATTCGACACATACATAAAACATGCTATTACGTTCAGAAAAACAGAACGGCTTTTGTAAGGGCAAGTCCATTGTCACAGCGATCTATCAGGCTGTGGCAAGGGTTCTTGAGTTATTGAATGAGGGGTAGGTCACAGCAGCTTTTTTTCTAGATTTATCCGAGGCCTTCGAGAATGTCGAACATAATATTCCTTTACGAAAGCTTGAGTTGTATGGAGTGCGTGGGGTGGCACTAGGGTTGTTCTAATATTACCTCTCAGATAGAAGGCAACTTGTGGTAGAATTTAACAAACAAGGGGATCAAATAAAATCAGATGCATGCTATGTAAGAAAAGGAGTTCCTCAAGGATCAATACTGGGTCCACTCTTATATATAATATATACCAATGAGAGTGTAAGTGTTGTGGGAGAGCATGTGGTACTGTATGCTGATGACGCGTCTGTAATATGTGGAGCGGAACGCACTGAGAGTTGTAAAAACAACATTATTAACTCCCTTTAGGTACTGGATTAATGGTTTACAGCCAACAATCTTTTGCTCAATGTTTCAAAAACACAATTGCTGAACTTCGGTGTTCGCTCAGGAAACTCCTTTTCATTAAACTATAACAATTCAATAATCGAATCAACAGAAAATGTCTCGTTCTTGAGAATCTCTTTAGATAAGAGGATAGACTGGAAGGCACATGTGAATGTGCTTGCTGGAAGCATGAGTAGGAGCTGCTTTGCTCTTAAGACAATAGCAAATACAATAAATGTTGATGCGGCTATGTCAGCCTATCATGCCTACATTCAATCAAGGGTAAGGTATGGCATCATTTTCTGGGGTAACTTTGTCGATACACAATGAATTTTCATTTTACAGAAGAGGTGTATTAAGTCAATATTTAAATCTTGTAAGGAAACTTTTACTAGGGAGAACATCTTAGCATTGTATAGTATGTATATCTATGAATGTTGTATTTGAAAATTACTCTATATTTTTTAAAAGTCTTGAGAATGAACATCTTTATAATACAAGAAACAAAATTATTTTAAAACCAGAAATTACTAAACTGTCTTATATTCGGAAAAATGTCACTCACAATATTCTTAATATCTGGAATAAATTACCAGCTAACTTCGAACAACTTTCATTAGGAAGACATAAAATTCAAATTGAAGTTGAAACGTAGTCTTTTAAATGAAACTGATTTTGAGGGCCTGCTCTGATCTCTTTATTTTTTATATTTGTGTGGTGTAAGTTAAATTTTTAATCCTGTTTTTAAATCAAAAATGTTGCAGTCCTCTTTATTAGTTAAGCATAGTTTTTAGTTCTTATGTTTTATTCTGTATTTGCACGGCCCACACCCTATGGGTACAATTATGTAAAGGGCTTAATAATGACTAATAAATAAAGAAATAAATATGAGAAGTAATTCCACTGAATTACCAGCAGGCATTTTCAATTCACCATATTTACCGATCTGTAAAGTAGCAAAGCTGCAGGTATTATATATTTTTTATCTGTATCTTTCTCTTAATGAACTTTTAGTCTCATCCTATTCATTTTATAAACGATGTATGAAAGCCTTTGCCGTGAAAATCTCCAAAGAAATATAAGTTCCTTCAAATTGTACACTAACTTTTCGTTATATAAATCATAACCTGCCATGGCTTACGTCTAAGAAAAGCTATAAAAGCTTCCTGCCATATAACATGCCAGCACTTGATGGTGTGGTTTATTTTATGACCATTCTGTAATTAAATTGTACTTTTTTCAATAACTTAACTCAACACTTTAAAGAAACTAATTTTCTAAAACAATAACTTGGTATAGTTTGTGGCATACTTTCTTACGTTTCTCAGTTTGAAGAAATGAATTGCAATGCACAGTTCATCTTGTCGTTTATTTGGCTGCTCAGAAATGTTAAAATTATATACCGAGGCATAGCATTGTTAGAGCACATGGCATTTAAGGTAAATGGCCAGGTTTGGAAATTACGAAATGAAATATAGCAACCATAAATTTGAAAAACTAAACAAATTAAGAGTCACTTTAAACCGTGACAACTGATTAACTTAATATTAGTTGCAGATTTCTAATAACTGAGAATTAGGGGCAACACATACATTTTTCATAAACGTGCAAATATTGGTTCCTCTGATTTATTTGACCAACGATGACCATCTAATTAATATTTCAATTGGGAAATCAATCAACGAGTTTGATGTCAATTTCTTGGCAAGTCGAAAATTTTTCAAATCCAACATATTATACTTTAATGTTTCTATTTTTTTCGATAAAATAGAGCCCGTTCCGCTCGATAACGGGAATATCTGCGTATCTATCACAAGCATGAATAACGTGAGCAATTACCTCACGTGCGGCGCTTCTAATTATTTTCCCGTGTTAGTTCGCCATAGTCCCTGCGAAATAATAATGCAACGCATACAATTATAATAAAATCGCGAATATGGAATAGGTAAACGCGACCAATCACACTGGGCCAGTGCATCGTTTATCGTTTAACTGTTGCACATTATACTTGGTTTGCGATGAGCGGCAAATTATTACAGCGTATAGATTTGATTTGGCAGATTATAATATACTATTCTGTGTAGTAATAACAGAACGCCCGTAGCTTAAAATGGCAAATGAAGCAATAAACTCAGTATTTTGTGATTTTTTCAAAAAGTTCACTTTACCGTCCTAAGCAGCATTTTAAGATCCTTTACAGTCATACGGCACTATGCTATAATAGCCGCGTCTGATTGGTGGATTAACGTCACTTTCACTTTATCTACTTTACCCAGTTTGTTCCAGCAGGTCTAGTTAGTCTAGTGGTCAGATTGTGTGTTTGGAATGTAGACGGCCCGCGTTCAGTTCCCGTCTGGAGCAATACGTGTTTTCTTTATTTTTTAAGGTTATGTGTGTTTCTTTTTGTAAATTTGGGTTAGTTTCGGTTATTTTTGTTTGGTTGCACCCCGGAGCGATTGAAGCGAGCGGAGGGCCTTGCGTAAAGAGTTAACATTACTCTAAAGTGACGTTAACAAGCAGTGTCTAGCAACCAGGTAACTCAAAGGTTTAGTTTCGCTTTCTTTTCCGTAGTAGGAAAAATTATAAAAACACATATAGGAATTTGGAGAAGCTATGCTATTTCTTCTTTCAACTTATTAATTTTGTTTAATTTGACGAATTAATGTTGTGACAAAAACTCTATATGGGAAATATTGTCATAGTCGTACCTGTGTAATGATTTTAGTAGCTTTGAAAATATTATTTCCTTTGGTTACCTCATTCTTTCTTACATTCTCTCTTTGCTTGCTTGCTTGTTTCATGACTTTGCTAAGAGGCAATTGCTAGCACCCCTTTCTTCCAGCGCTTAGACAGAGGCAAAACTACCCTTCTGCTTGTGTTACACATTATTCAAGTTTGGAAGTCTATTACATGGAAACCTCCAGTATGACGGGCCAGGGGCAGGTGATCCCCGACTCTTGCACAAAAAATAAAGCTATAAAATGCACAGTACAAAATGGTCCCACGGAAACATCCGGTTTCCCCCGGCCTGCGTACCGGCCGGGGGCTTCTGGCTAAGAAACACTGCAACGACACAGACTACGCTGTCTAGGCGTCTCCGATTCTTCCTCGGGGAGCCCAAACGGTCCCTGAACGATTGCCACGGGTCGCCCAAAATGGCGTCGAAGAGCCGTTCCCCGTCGCGTGTGTCAACCGAGGCCGAAGCCAAAGTGCCTTCTCTCTTTATTTTCTTATAATTAACTATCGAATTTATTGTTTGTAAATAATTATTAATAGCATGCGCTACTTTGATAAATTTGTTAATTTGGCTGCAACAGTTGAGATGCTGCAACTATGCATTAACTTTCAACGACTGATGGAATAATAAATGTTTTCATTATTATTATTATCCCGACATGCATACCTTTCGGCATTCGCACTTCCTCTAAACGGGAAAATTCAGTTAATCCCAGATGTGTTAAGTATCAGAGGGGTTAAGCTCTGTTGGAACCCCTTCTGTATTATGAGGTCTTTTAAGATGACACTTGAGATGTTTCCAATCTTGGAGTTAGCATGTCAGCTTTCTGAATGTGCTTGTAAAGGTTTTTAGTCAACCTTAACTTCTCGATATTTCTTTGACGACTGTTCGGCTCAACTCCAATTGATGAAATTATTATTGGCACTGTTTCGACGTAATTCAACTACCACTGCCTCTTCATTCTAACTTCCGACTCTCGGTACTTGAAAATCTTCTCGGCATTCTCGTCGATCAGTTTTTGGCTATTGGGATTGGGTACCTATTCTTCAACAAAAAAGTTGGAAACCTAACGGATTTGTTTATGAGAGCAACATCTGATTTATTTCGCATCACCGTTTGGTCAGGTAAGATCGTACGATCCCAGTAAACTCAGAAGTTATAGTTTTCCAGAACTCTGTGCAGTTTATTTTTATGAAAAGAAACCCGATCCTGGATGAGAAGACCCAGAATAATAGCTAATTCCGGATGAATAATCTTGGCAACATTATCATGCCTATTTTTATATTCAATTGTAGAGGAAAGCTAACATCCTGCATTAACGTGCTGTATAGATTCACTTGTTTTGTATCCATATCCGCTCTCTATTTGGGTATCTTAGAAAATGTATTTCAGGTAGTTTCTTGTTGGAACCACCTGATCTTGAGTTGTCAATTAAAAACTTTCCGTTTCTGGGAATAATCTTCCTGAGGCAAGCGAATAATTCGACGTACATCTATCAACATGTTCCTGGATTACCCCATTTGGACGCTTCCGACAAAGCTGCTTTTTTATTCTTACCATCTCTGCATCTTTTCTTACCATCCCTGCACTTTTTCTTCCTTCCTGAAGCTCGGAAGATTCGAACTGGCACAGAACCAGGGGAGTCGACTCATCATCGGCGCATATAATTTTATGGAATTCCGACTCTTGAGCTTTCGTTAGAAATAAATTTCGTAAATTAATAATCTGATGATCTCACAGCTTGGCAATGCCCTTTAGGCCTCCCACTCCGTCCTGTCGAGAAAGGGATGTTCTTTCTAAGGTGGTGGTTTCGATCGTAACTCTTGGATACTCAGGGGCATGATGCCAGAAGAATAAAGCACCGAACACGCATTAACTATTGACTGCTCTAAAAAGATGTGTGCTGTTCAGTTGCTATTTTAACAGATTCTTAACCCTCCTCTCGAATTTAGATGTAAGAGCAAAACCACGTTTTAGCAATTTCTTTATGTAATCTACAATAATTGTGCGCTCTGCTTCAAATCCTAGTTGGTACTAGAGCACTTTCCTTTAAGTTATTTTTGACATTTCTTCTTCATAATGTGGTCGATGGAATGTTACAATAACGTCCACCTCCATTCACTTCTGTTTTATTACAGTTTACTGCCCTTGCCGCATCTGCCAGTTGGTGTTCCGTGCATTGGCCTCCCTTAGTATTTTTCTTTCTTAGATACTTGATACGTATTGCTATAAATCAAAATAAAATACACATAAACCGTCTAAACCTTAAAAAGCGAGCAATCTCCCCTTTCTACGTGTGAGCCATATCTCATCTTCATATGAGGAAGGTTGGGACACCAAATATCTACTTTTAGAACTTATATATTTAGAAACAAAAAATACTGGAAAATACGTAATTACCCTGAACTTTGGACGAAAACATATTTGAAAAATTAATTTTAAACACAACCCACAATAAATATTTTTGAAATGAAAATCAAATGAAACGGAAATCAAAGTGAAACACTTTAATGAGCATGTTTCAGTATAGCTAGAGTGCTGAAATTTTCGGGACATGTAGCCGGGATAAAATGAGGATCTTCGACCAAAACTAAACCCCGTACCCCCCATATTCGGCCAGGAGAGGAGGGAGAGGGAAAAACTAAAATAATTAATTTCAGGAGAACCGGAAAAGCTACGGGGTCGAAATTGTTGTGGTATAGGTGCGCCTCATGGGGGGCTACCTTTGACCTCTGGGGGACTTGGGTTCTAATATAAGGGTGATTTTGGGGAAAAAAATGTCTGCAACGGAGCCTAGGATCGAAAATCTGACAAGCGTGGCACGGTGTCATCAGTGGCACGCTCGCTTCGCCCGCTACGGGGGCTCAAGAAAAGGAAACTAACCAGGTGAAAACCCAAACTAACCCAAGACATACCCAAAATCAAGAAAAAACTGTTTAGAAACATAATCTTAAAAAAAAATAAAATAAAGCAATGGGGTTTGAACCCGGGCCGTCCAGGTGAAACCCAGCCGTCTAAACCTCTCAGCCACGAGAGCTCTTGCCACAAATTGATTGAATCACGAAGACATATTGTAATACGAGATGAATCGACCAATAGGAGAGGTCGATTTTTACATAGTGCTCTATTTGTGTAAAGGATCTTAAAACGCTCATCAGTGGGGGGCGGGAATTATACTCTTACCCCTCACCCTCCTGGATACACAAAAAAACTTTCGAAAAAATGGGAATAAATTGAAGAAAACGTAAAAAATTGTTCGGAAAGTTAATAAAGTTATTATAAAACGATATAAGAAAAATAAATATAAAAAAAAAGTTAGAGAAACGCAGTTTTCAGCGAAAAAAAAGTTAAGGAGTTGAGCTGCAGGTCGGAGATGAGGAGAAAGGAAAAAAAATGCTTTATGAAAATAAATTGAAAATAAGAGCAAAAAAAAATTTGAAAAATGTCAAAACCTGGGGCAAATGTTGAGGGAAAAAAAGCTAATATTTCTTTCAGAAGTTTCACTTCACTTCACTTTGTGTGCTTATAAAGGTGAAGCATATAATTTTATTTTATCCTAATAGTTGGCACTTTATTCTTATTTTTATAGCAGAGCAATGACAACTGCCAGTGAAAAGAGATCTAATCTGCAGGTATAGTGCATTCTCTAAAAACAGCAGTGCATCTCACCTTCTGCGGCATCTTCTCTCGATTTACCTTACTCAAAAGAAGCATGCGCGTCTTGGTTTGAATCCAGGCATTTTGATACTAATAGATTAAATGAGATTCGAATTGTATTTCGCGTATTTTAAGGCTTTTCATAAGTTGATGGCGGCACACTGTCGAACTCTTTAATACAGTCAATAAAACAGGCATGCGCATCTTGGTTTCATTTCAAACATTTTGACCCTATTAAATTAAATGAGATCTGAAACGTATTTCGCATATTTTAGGGGCTTTCATAAGTTGATGGTGACGGACTGTCGAATGCTTTAATACATTCAAGAAAAAATCGACATGCACAAATATTTGACCAGCCCTCGTAAAATCACTGCGCATGTTTATGAAGTAATAGCCGCTTGCAGATTTCCGTCCCCATCCGCTTGCACATTTCCGTCCCATTTGCCGAGATTTACCCTCATACCGCCGCATAAGATGTTAACACATCAATAAAAAAGACACGCGCGTCTTGGATTGACTCCAAACATTTTGACACTAATCAATTAAATGAGATCCGAATGTATGCTTTTTCTCACGTTCGTATCTTACCTACTCGTTTTACTGTTTGGCCTGTCAAACCGATCCTTCCGGATTCGTCTTTCTTTCTTTTTAGGGTCGGTCTCCCATATTCAACTTTCTTGACATTTTAACTACCCATGATCAATCCTAACAGGATGGCTGCTGCTGCTTCCACAGAATACCTTTTTCGCTCTCGATTCTATCAAAGTTTACCAGTTAGCAACACGCAAACCGTTTACTATTTGTTTACTGTATGGGTTATTTATTATATTTACGTCTAACATTTAGTGCATGAAACAACGTAAAATGGCATCAAAGTGCCAGGCCCAGTCAGGAGCGGAGATTTAATTATTTTCTTAGTGACGGGAATATTTTCATTATTTCTTTACAGTGCAGGCTGATTTTTGCAGTAAATAGTAACGCAATGTATTATTCTCAAATTTCAAAAATAGTATCGCGTGAAAGAAATTATTCTTCTTTTTCATCTTGTAACTGGGGGCCCTAGGGGGCTGATCGCTGCCTCTATCGGTTCCTCTTTATAGCTATCTCGTACCAATCATAGATTTTCAAAACCAATTGTAACATGGGCGCATATAGTATTCTTAAAACGATTCTTACAAAGCTGCTAGTATACAATAAAATTAAACATTATTGGCATTTTCCTAAAAATGACAAAAAATAAGTGTTCGATATCTTAATTACCCTAAATTCTCGATAATTTTCCATCTCGACATGTAGGGCACCTCTTTGCAGCGGTAATTTTGTTAGTAATCTCTTTTTTAAATGAAGATGCATTTTATGTTAAAATTAAAACACCGAATAACCATAAATAACAGTGAGTTCTCATAACTTTTTAAAAAATAATACACACCTAATAACAATCAAATATTTAAACTTTCTGCGACGTTAAATATAGACATTTCAAGGGTAGAAAATAGAAAACATTTACGAACACTTTAATTCCTTAAGCAAAAAAAAAAAATTAACCTACTGAAAGCCCGAATAATATATTAATGATGACACAAGGTTAGATATTAAAAAAATGCTATAATTATTGCAATACCCAATTATCTTCTTTCTTGAGATAGATGTGCAAAAAACATATTTGTTACGAATCTTTGAGAATTGCTTCTATTAATTTTTAGTATTTTTACGATCTGCTCGTCTTAATTATTGCCCTGTCTAGGAGTAACTGCAGGCATTTGCATTTTGAAAATCTGAAATGCAATTCCATATTGAATTGCACTTTATTTTAAAGGTATTAAAAAGAGAAACCTTCTGCCATCAACCTATGTTCCGTATTGGCAAGTGACCATCAGTAAGTAATGAAATTAATTTTTCTTTTCGTTTTAAATATTTCAGTTTATCAGGAGAATCATGGTTATTCTGATGCTAGACTCCGTTTATGGTTCCAATCCATTTAAACCAACAAAAGGTCAACTGGTGTTATTTGGTTGGTTATTTTAAGAGATGCTCAAAATTAACACGCTTAACCTTTCTAGCGTAGAATCACGCCGCGCGCCGCGAATTAATCAGAGATCTGGAGAGCTCTCCTTAATGAACTGAAACAAGAAGTTGTAAAAGCAATAAAGAACAGCAAAATCGAAAAATCTCCGGGACCGGATCAAGGTCATATAAAAATAATAAAACTTCTAGAAGAAGAACACATGGATTCGTTGGTTCCACAGGTGTG
>JAEQML010077267.1:0-12957 GCA_016904865.1 Pissodes strobi
TTCAAATGCCCAAATATATTCAAATAACTAATTTTAGCAGTTTATTGGCAGTGTAAACTTTAACAGGTCAAGTATAAAAGATAAGTATTATTTTTAGCACTGTCCAATATTCTAGCAAAAATTGATTTTTAATGCTATATTTTTTAGGGGTACGCTCATGATTAGATATGTCACCTATTTGTTGACAATTAGACAATTTATAATTTTGCTTAATTAAATGGTAAAAAACAGAAAAATAAGAGGTAAAATACCTACTTACCGATGAAATGTTATCCCAAGTTCTGAATTTGTTATAGTTTTCGAAAGAACACAAGCTGCACAAGTAACCATGTTTACTTTGCTTCTATAGTCCAAAATACACACTTTTACCACTAAATATCTATGTAAACACTACATGAACAAACGCATTATCTACAATAATATTACTAAACAAATAAACAATG
This sequence comes from Pissodes strobi, assembly GCA_016904865.1. Lineage (NCBI taxonomy): Eukaryota > Metazoa > Arthropoda > Insecta > Coleoptera > Curculionidae > Pissodes > Pissodes strobi. Next base: position 444 of record JAEQML010077267.1, read on the forward strand.
TTTCAAATCGAAGTAAATGGCAAAAAATAGCTTTTAACACAAGAAATACTATCAAAACGTAGGAAGCATCAAAACATAACGTCAGAATGTGACATATTATGGTTCCTCCGCAGCCTCCTCGATGTCACAGGAGTTCGTCGCATGTATTAAGTGTCAAACGGCGCATAAGCTCCTTCCTTTCTCTTCTTTATTCTTTGATATATACCCACCTTATCAATTTAATTCCTGAACATATTTTCATTTTGTTAATGGTTTTTAGTATATTTTCTATCTCTTCAAAGCCTGAAAATATTTTGTGTCCACCATCAAGCTTAATTTCAGTTTTCCCAAACAACACCTTAAAACATTCATGAAATAAGTAACAGCATATTATACAATGTGGTGGAAAGTATTTTATTAGTATCAAACAATTCAGCAGTTAACTATGACCCAAAGTGTCAAGATTTAACTTTTACTTAAAATCAAATATATTCGGAATCAAATTACAACTGTTTTATTTACACATGTCGAGAAGTCTATTTCAAAACATCACAGGAGAAATTCCAACATATATGTGACTGGGCTCATATATACTTAGTTGTAAATACTTGTTATTGTCCCAATTATGTAGCATGTGATTAAATATTCGATAAAAAATATGCTATTACTAACATGAGAAGTAACCAAATCAAAATCAAATACCTTAAAAGACATATCCTGGCGTATCACAATTTTTTTTTGTGGTATGGTTTGGTGTTGTGGTATGGTATGGTTTTGATATAGATATCATCCCATTCAGCAAAAAGTACTTCCACAAATAAATGTACCCGACCACTGCTTATTTGGAGTGCAAATTGTGTTATAATTATTTTTCAAATTTTCAAACAAAACCAATGCTGCATCTATCTCGTTATTGACATGTGGCTTATCGGAATTTTCCTCTAAGCTATAACCTGGCATTTCAACTCCAGCTGAAGTAATAGTACTTTTAGGTGGATCGTCTAATGGTATATGTTTTATTTTTTTTATGTTTTGTATCTTGGTTCGCTCCTCGGTTCGCTCACATGGTGGTTTTCGCCTTTTTTTAGGATTTGATAAATAAGAAGGGAGATTAGGAAATATCACTGGTACTGACTCATTCTTTAATATTGGTTTTCCTCTCGGAATTCTACTAATGGTGTCATCAACCAATTTTGTTTTATAAAAACGCAAAATATCCTTTTCTGGGAAGTGCAACGCACAAACAACATCTTTTACACTAAATATTTTATCTTGTCTAGGAATTGTTCTTAGCCACTTTTGAAATGTTACAGGATCCTAAAAAGAAAACGTATTAATGAACATCTACGGCTTTTGTATGATTTCCCACCACCTAAGTGATAACTGGTTAAAATGGCCTTATTTTAGATATTGGCGATATAGATCTGAAAACTATAGTGTTTAAACAAAATATTTGTTAAAAAGGCGAACAATTAAACTATTTTTAATGTAATCATATTAATTTTTGTTCTTATTACTATACAATAATTTTACTCCCAAGAGTTTTTAGGTTATGTTGTTTGCAAACATTCTAAACATTGATGTAATTTTAAAAATTTTTATAAAATCGAAAGTATATATTTTAACGAATGCATTAATCGTTAATAGTGTTTATCAACAAATATTTTACTTACGTTAGGAGCTTGAAAAGAGACTTGGGTTGTTCTCTCCCCGTTCTTTCCTGAGCTTCCTATCAGAAGAATAACCCGTTTTACATCCCGGCACGAAGCAAACTCTACTTGTATAACAAGTTATGTCACTCATTGTTTATATTAATAACGCAAAAATACAGTAATAAATAGTTTTTTACACAAATAATCCAAAAAAATCTCGCGTTGGTCTATCTAATACACGAAAAGTTAAGTGCGGGTGCGATCACTGCGCCTCTGTCGGCCAACCCAGCGAACTAACCAAAAACATGGACAGAAATCGCAAATTCGGCCATAAGCGTTCGGTCTCCTACCCTATAGCCCTCCGTAGTTATTACACTGTACCATAGATGAATATAGCTAACGCAATAGATAGAACAAGACACGGCAACGTTCGGGCCCCCCTAAATGGATGCAAGCTTTGCAAAATCTGCATCCATACGAGAAATCAACGCGCAATGTTGCCATGGTTCACCATGTGTAATGCACGAGACAAAATCAGACGAGCGTAACGACCGGCCGGCGGGCGGCCGCGACGCTAGGATTATTGGCTTCAGCCCGACTTTTCATTATTTTTCGCCGATTATTGCAGGTGGCAACAAATTTCAACTATTTCGTGTTTATTCAGTCTTTATCGAAGGGTGAATCGACACGTCCGAGCGTCGGCGTCGCTGTAGTAGTCATAAAACATGTCTGGAAATAAATGTGAATATTTTAATTGTGGACTTAGTAGGCGCAAAAATAAAGATGTTCATATGTTTAGATTTCCAAAAGACGAAAACATTTCAAAGCAATGGATAATACATTGTGGTATGTACCTATCTATTTGAAATTGCGAGAAGAAAACAATGTATATTTATTATCGACTCCGAGTGGCATCATACAGGGTGACCAAACAAATATGAAAAAAATATTTTTCGGATACTTCCATGTTCTTAAATTGCTCGGACCCATTGGTTTAGTTTTCACGGGGGGGTGCATTTTTCTCATATGATCTACTTCGTAACCTTACGCCCTTAGCGGGGGCGAGTGTCACCTCTAAGATTAAATGTGTATGTTTGTTTAAGTGTCTTTTCACTCATAAAAAAATCTTACCCTTTCCAAGTTTTAAGTTAAAGTAACAGATTGTCAAAATTTGTTTTTTTTTAATTAGTTAAATAAACATACCCAAGATTTTGAGGCTTATAGTCAGTCAGTAACATTATATAATAATGGAACCTTACTTTTGTTGTCAAAATTTTACGCAAACTTTTTCGATTAAGTAAACCCGTGATAAATGAACCTCATCAAATCACGAACCGCAGGCGAGGGATTTTGGGAGTTCATTTGTCGAGGGAGTCTATACTCAAAAGCGAAAAACTTTGAGGAATAGTTTTACCTGTATAATGACCCAAAATATATTTAACCGAACTATTTGCCAAAAGAAAATTAGTTTTTCGAAAAAGTGCTTTTGCTCATTGCTCACAATAGGTCAAACTTTTCAAAATTTTCATTGACTAGCCGATTTTATGTAATCTTTGACGTTCAAGCGGAAACTTTGTCGAAAAATTGATTCTAGGGATTTTGTCGATGAAAACGTCGGCTATAGGATGAATTTCAAAAATAAAGCGTTTTATTGGTTGACGCGTATGAGGATGGGGGAAATAGGATAAAAATACCTTTAGCTTAAAATTGAAAGGTTGACAAGGATGATTTTGATTAATTATTATTATGCAATTTAATTTTAGTTAATGCCAATTCAGGGTAGACCAGAAATGAGCTCAAACAAGTAAATATAAAAAACTAGTACTTATAATACACCTACATACCTCCCACTCTGCAGTGTGGCCCAAGTTAAGTTTGTCGTCCATTTTTCAATGTTAAATAACTTATTTATTTGGTGACCGATTTTAGTGATTTTCTGACACATTCCCAATTTGAATATTTAAATATCACCAAGTGGACTAAACGTATTATTAGGCTCAAGTCTCGGTTCAAATATAATAATTACTTTTCGGCTCGTTGGGCGAGTAAACTTTAAAGGCTTAAAAATCGACTGTTTTTATACACTGTTTTTTACCGGGGTCATTTTCAACACTATATTAGAGCGTGGCTGACGTAAAATACAGGCTATGGCGCGAAAAGTCTGAGGCTCATTGTTGTTATGGAACTTGACAACTGACCAACGCAAATAAACTCCATTACAACAATGAGCCTTAGTTGATCACGTGACTTTTCGCATCATAGCCTGTCTTTTACGTCAGCCACGCTTAGAGCCTGTGCTGAAAGTTGGAACAGGATTTCAGGTTCAGGAAATCATTACGCGAAAAAAAACTGAGAATAATCTTAAAATCACGTTTTCCTCGAAAAATGTGTATTTGTTGTGCATCTGCTACTTAATAATATGTAGGTAGGTATCTCCATTTCATAGCTTTGTCATGTCGATGATACAAAAACGTATTTAAATTTGAAATCAGATGATCTTAAAGGACAATTCAACATTTCGATGCTGAAAAATAGAAAAAATTTTGTGGTAACGACCTGCTCTGGAGTTGGAAAGCAATGGTTAAGAGATGCACAAAAAGTATAATTTTTTAGCCGAAAGATGCAAATATTTTTCCGATTTGTTTTTTTTTGCATAGTATTAAGTTTTCTTAAACCTGAGATACGAAACTTCTACTGTTTCAGCTCTATTGCTTCAGCATTATTGCTTACATTAGGTGCAATGAGCAATGCTATGCTATGTAATAAATTATTGCTTATAAGAATGCGATTATCAGGTGATGCAAAATTATTTGCATGTCATCAAATTAGGACATGTCCTAATTTTATTGCATATAGCATGTAACATGTAATTTTGGGTTAAAACAAGTTCCAAGCTTAAAAATATACCCAAGCCGCGTCACACATAACCTATATATTAATATAAAGTATATATTTTTCAGCACTATTTTTCCTATTATTTCGCCTTTTTTTCAAAAATTATACGGAATAATTAAATAATATTTCGTACTATTATAAAAGTATCAATATAACCTTGCCATTTTGTTTCGAAACTGTTTAGTTAGCATTACTTATTAAACAATGTTCTTCAATAATTTCCTGCTATGAGTATTTTGCATGGACCATGTTTAGCATGTGCTATTTTTTATTGCATGGCACGTAGTGGAAACGGTCTTTTACCATGCAGTTAAAAATGCAGCACGTAAAATCCTATGACACCAGTTTAAAAAAACCTATTGTATTTAGTTGTATAACAAAGGAAAGCTTTTTCCAAATAATAAGATTCCTTTAATTACTTTGTTAATTTTCTAACATTTCCGGTTTGACTAGGTACTACCGGAACTTTCTTAGTTCAAGTGGTAATTTAAATTTATTCTCATAGAAAATTATATTGTTAGTGCTTGGACACTATGTCAGGGATTATTACAGCGTAATAATCCCTGACTGTAATAATCTCTGACTATGTTTTATCCCCTTTGTAAACTAAACCTCCAAACTATTTAATTTGATACTTTTCAGTCTATAGAGTGTATTGAGAACACATTTGATCGTCTTGTTTCGTAACCTTGTACAGGCTCATTTGAAATATCAACCATAAAAATATAGGTTTCTATTTATTAAAAACTTCATTAATACAATCTCCGATATAATCACAGTGAAGATGTATCGTTTAAGAGATGTCTTCTCGATTGCCTTCCTATTCAATATTCTAGAATTAGAGTCCTATTAATTATTGTTCCAGGAAATGCTTCTCTTGCTGGTTTACCCCCAGATGTGATAAAGAATAAATATCTGTGTGGAAAACATTTTATGGACAATGATTATCGAACAGAAAAGAAACATTTCTTGAAAAAAGACGCAGTTCCACTTAAATACCCTGAATCTTCTGATAGGCGAGGTAATGGTTCGCCAACTGAATCGTTGGCAGTTTTAACTCCCCAGAAAACATATATAGATAAGAAGCGGTCATTATGTCCCCAGTATATACCAGACAGCAAAAAAATGTGTTTAGAAAATGCGAATTCTGATACAGACGTACATTTCTTGGACGAAATCAGTGATCTACCAGATAGTATAACGACTCCTAGAAAACAAAAAATGAAAAGTCATATTAGATATCAAGCCTCAAAAATAAAAAATTACAAAAGCAAACTTAAGAAACTGCGAACCAACACCAAAAATTTTAGAAAAAATAATAATGTTTTGAACATATTACCGTTCTTGGCACTTTTGACCCCCGTAGCAAAAACGTTTGTTTTAATGCAAGTAAGAGGTAGACGCAGAAATTTCACTAAAAGTGAGAAAGAATTGTCAATTGTTTTTTTTATAAATCGCCTTGTGCATACGTTTTCTTGAGAAGAAAAGGAATCATTCTACCAGCCCCCACAACTGTTAGAAGATGGATCAGTGCAAATATGTTTAAAACGGGATTTGATGAGAATATATAGAAACACCTGCAAATGAAGTGCGAAGTTATGACTTCTAAAGAGAAGAAATGTGTGGTAGCATTTGATGAGATGGCGATTAAGGAATATCTTGAGTACAATAAGAAATTAGACATTATTGAAGGATTCGAAGATCTTGGCACTCTAGGAAGAAAAAACAAAAATGCTACTCATGTGCTAGTTTTTTTTATTCGCGGTTTATACTCCAACTGGAAAGTTCCTGTTTCATACTTCTTCAGTGCAAATAGCGTAAAAAAGGAAAATCTTAAAGACTTGATTTTGTATGTAGTGAAAAATCTTTTTGATACAGGTTTCATCCCCAAACTAATTGTCTGTGATCAGGGTAGTAACAATAGAGGAGCTTTGAACTTACTTGGGGTGACTAAAGATAAGCCTTATTTTTTTAGCGGCGATAGTAAAATCATCGCGATATTCGATGCTCCCCATCTTTTCAAGAGCATTAGGAATAATATGCTTACTGGGGTTTTCAAGCTGTTTGATAAAATAATAAGCTTCGATATTATAAGAAAAACGTATGAAATCGATAAAAATTCGAATACAGCTAGAACGCTGCCTAAAATAACTGATAAGCATATTAATCCAAATGCATTTGAAAAGATGTCCTGTAAGTTGGCTTTGCAGATTTTTTCTAACACTATGGCTTCCGCTATAAAAACATGCGTTGATTTAGACAAAGTTGACCAAAAAATTGGTACAGATACTGCCGGTTTTGTTCTAACGTTGAATAATATCTTTGATGCTTTGAATAGTAAGAAATTGTTTTCTAAAAATCCATATAGTTGTGGTTTAAGCGACAGAAATACACACGTTATTGATGCTTTAAATGAAGGTAAAAATATATTTGAATCACTACTAAAAATATCAAGTACTAGCAAGAAAGAAAATGTACTGTCTAGACCACCTTGCTTTGAGGGCATGGTACAAACCATTAACGGAGTAATCGAACTTTTCAATCAGGAAAAAGAACAAAACTTTTTTTAACAAGTAGACTCAATCAGGATTTTTTAGAAAATTTTTTCTCAGTTATTCGACAAAAAGGTAGTTGGAACGTTAATCCAACAGCGCGGTCATTTCGTCTGTCTTTTAGAATACAGACAATAACCGGACTACTCAAGCCATCAAAAATTTCCAATTGCGAACCTGATCATGACTCTCCTCTCCTAATGACAAATAATATTCCAATCTGCAACTTTGGTGCAAATGATTCTGAGATGGAACAAATCGATTCAGAAATCGGTGAAGTAGTTTTCGACTCGGTTTTCGATCATAGTGATCTGCCATTCCGGGAATCATCAGAATCGTTTGCCGATAATCCGCCAAGCGATAATCCAAAAACTGCTAGTCTTGAAGACTGCGCTATAAATTACTATTCTGGCTATCTTTTATATAAACTTCTAAAGAAATTTCATTGCACCACTTGTCAACAACAATTAGGAACAAATGAGCATTTATATGACGAAAATCAATTATTTCTATTGCATAAAAACTATGGCTGTGATACAAAATTATTTTTAATAGCGCCGGGGAAAGAACTAGAAAAAGTTGATTATAAATCAATGATTGAGTTCAAAAAATATTTTGCTATTTACAGACATCAAGAGCATGTTATGTACAAAATAAAAACTCAAATAATGTCTTTGAATGCTTTATGGTTAGGCAAAAAAGATAACCATTTATGCTATGAACATAGGGATTTTCTTATGTCCCATATGATTATAACCAATTTATATAAGTTTTGCAAGTGGTACGGCTATGAAAAGAAGAAATTTAGTCAAAAAATCAAAAACCTTAGACACGAATAATTAATTCATTAGTTACAATCAGCTTTAACAATATTTAATTAGTACATTGACTTTTTATCTTATATTTTATTTTCAACCAAAATAACCAATGGATGTATTTTTTGCCCTCAGATTGCAGAATGAGTGATTATTCTGTAATCTTGGGCAATAGTCAGTCTCTCTATATAGGTATTATTTCTATTTATACAAATATATATGGTGTGACACTATGTACTTAAGTTATGTATATTTAAATTAGTTATTAGTTCACATTCATCTGTAAATATAATTAAGAATTTATATTAAAGGAAAAATTATATTATTCTTTTTAATTCGGATATTCTGTAATGGCAATAGTCAGTCTGTCCATATTCCATGTATTATTTCTATTTATACAAATATATGGTAATTCACAGCCAGTCGCACAAGTCGGCAACGTTGCTTGTGTCTCGCCCGTTTAACAGGCAAGATATTACAAGAAGCTGGGGAGTTTTCGCATAACCGTCAGTTCTAAATCGTCCTATCTCATGGTTTATCTATTGCGTTAGCTATATTCATCTATGACTGTACTATTACTTTTACGTGGTGTATACACAAGATTTTACTTAAAGTGATAATCACCCAGAGCTGTGCCGGGTACTGAAAAAATGTACTCGAGTACCGGGTACCGGGTACATGTGATAATTAAGGAACGAGTACAGAGTACAGAGTACTTTACTTGCTAAAATGTATTCGGAGTACAGTACCCAGAGTATAAGTACCCGAACTTTCCGGGTACTTTTAAAGTACATTTGCCAAAAATCTATGTTTGGGTTATGCAAAGCAAAATAAACAAAATATTTTAGAAAAATAGTTTATAATATTATAGAATAGCTGAAAAACAAAACAAAAAAGAGAATCCTAGAAATACCAGCTGATAAGTGTTATCTTATTGCGTTATTTTATTGGCCTTCATTATCACCAATTTCTCAAAACTTGAATCGCTGAGAGCATTTCGCCTTGGACTGTTCAATATTGACGCAAAAGAAAATAATTGCTCCACTGGTGCAGACGAAGGTAAACAAGTATTATACCTTAAAAATATATTTCTTTTATTATTGGGTAATCGTTCAAGTTATTTATTCCGCTCCTTTTGTCATCAAGATATTTGTATAGCTGTAGCCAATCGGATTCATTAAAGTCAAAGATGTAATCAGGTGTTGTATCGCTAGAACCTCCATATTCGCTATCATCATCGCCAATAAATATGAGTTGTTCCGCGGCTCTGATTACCAACTTCTTTATAGCGTCCAGAGAATATTTTGGGGTTTTTAAAACATTAAACCATCGCAACTTAAATTTGGGATGAACAACTGCAGAAATAATTGCAGGCTCAGACGTCAAATTAAGTATGTCGGAAAACCTTCTATTTAAGCTATCCATACATGTTCTTAAAATTAATTTACCATTGGAACTCATACACTGGAGCTTTAATTTTTCCCATTTATTACTTAAAGAAAGAAGACTCGGCAGTAAGTATCCATAATAGACACAATCCTGTCCCTGCAAAACGTCGAGTGTTAAAGCAATAGGCATTGGGTATAAAAAGCGGGCAATCCCGCTAAAAGCGAGACGCTTGGCAAACCCTAGCAACTTTAAAAATTTTCGAAAATTCATTAAAATCGGTGACTTAGTTTTAAAGATACATACAATTAAATATCATGCAAAAAGTAGGTGTCCGTTCTTTTTTGACACGACGCGACCACTCGACCCGTTTAGATAAATCTCTTACTTACCTATATATTAATATAATAGCGCCTTTAACCTCAAAAAGCAACAAATATACGATTTACGAATACGATACGATCAATCAATGTCCATGTTCCAGTTCAACACGCAACCTGGTGTTCTCACTGTTACTTGTAGTGTTGATCTCGTCCGCCGAACGTTGTCGTGTAACTGCTCAATAACTAATAAACCGATTACAACAAACTCGGCAAATTCAGACAAGATCAATCTTATTTAAGTACCCGAGAATAATGTACTCGAATATGCGATGCGGGTATCGGGTACTAATAGAGAGTATTTGAGGAACCGGGTACCGAGTACAATTGATTCTAATGTACTGAGTACCGGGTATCGGGTACTCAAAAAATTTACTCGAGTACATTTTTAAGTATTTTTACCCGGGTACTGCCCAGCTCTGTAATCACCACACTAATGATTTAAACTTGGTCAGCATCCTGTACGAACTACCCCAATTTTAAAGAGGAAAGAGGATACACATGAGATACACATGCCCGGTATGCTCACGCTGACGCTTGCGCGCGCACTGTGCCGTGCCTCTTAAATGGTAGAAGGTAGATACGACAAGACACAACTAAAGAGTGTATATATAGTTCTTTGCATCATGTGTGTATATCGCACTTTTACGTGGTGTATGCAGTAGGTACAAATATTGCATAAAGCATCACACATACATATGACTTAAACCTTGTAGGCATCATGTACGGACGTCAAATTTCAACATTCTAATGATCCTTCTTTACGTTATATAAAAATGTTTAGAATCTTAAGCGCATACGGTATACAATTAATAAACATTATATCACATAATTCTATCAACATAAACATAGGTGTATCTCATATGTGTACGTCAGTACTAGATCAACCATTAGTTTCATCATAACATATTTTGTTTCTCACGTGTATATCTTGTAGAGACGTAATTTGAATTGGACGTGCTGTATGGGTTGCTTGCTAGCTAGCAGAAGGCGCCATTCGTGCAGTTTGTCCGTATCCGTATCCGTTCTGGTTGTCACTTGTGCGCCGCGGGTTCGATTCCCGTCGGTCGTGACAGTCTTTTGTTTACTTTTTCAGTTATATTTGTTTTTATTAATTTTTCTTCTTAATTTTGGGTAAGTCTTGGGTTAGTTCTTGTTGGTTGCGCCCCCGTAGCGTGCGAAGCGCTATTACCACAGTTTCGGTAAAGTATAAACTGTGTCATTACGCATGTACGGTTTTCGCATCTAAAAATTAGTCGGAGCGCTAGACGGTTTGTTCTAAAGCTTGATCCCTACTTTTGATGATAGGATATTTCCTCGAGGTTACCACAATATACCACACTTAACCACTCATATTTCCTCGCAGCATATGTCAGACCATGACGTCAAACTAAACCAAACCAATTAACTATCTATTTATAGTGGTTAAGTAGTTTGACATTATAAATTTGACAGGAGAAACTGGTAAATGCTAAATAGTAGGTATTTAACTATTTTCTTTAGAAAAACTATTATCAACAAAATGGAATGGGTACGTACACCTTGCTAATTAATAACGAATAAATCGCAATAAAAGCACCAGTTTACATAATTATGCGTTTAAAATCAATTAATTATTGATATAACCTCTTTTTTGTGAAATTACTTTTTGTTTTTTTTTACGAAGAATTTTTAATTCAATATATAATTACCTCTATTCGAAAAGGAGGGTGACCCCCTGCACGTCCGCATGATATAAATGTTTTTTTTTTAATATACAAAGAATCGAATTTGAAGATGCCCCAAGAAATGTAATTAAAAAACCCTCGATACAACCTTATTCTCTATAGAATCTAGCGCTTGATGCTTGATTAGTATCCGTGTTTATTTCATTCTGTACAATGCCACACAATAAATTAATGCTCTTATTCACATTAAAGCATATAATAAACATAGAAAATGTAGGACAAAAATGTAAAAACAAAGTATGAAACTCCTGTGTTGTGAGAGACGAAGAATAGAGCTGCGGAATTTCCTTGGGTTGAAATAGTTACTACTACGTCACTACCCGAACCACAAAGTAAACCATGACGTCATGAACTGAACTAACCACACCGCTGTGGTAAGCTCGAGGAAATATCCTTTTAGGTCAAATGACAGTATGACAGCGACTGATGATTAGGGATGGCAACATCGAACCAAGAAACCGATGTATCGCTACATCGATACATCGGAAAGACAACATCGATGTCTTCGATGTATCGATAAAAAAACATCGATGTTGTGAAATATCGATGTTTTTTTATAGTGTAATTAAAATATTTCATATTTTTTTAATACCTGGAAGGAAATGTATTATGTGTGATCGCTGACCAGTATAGGTACATAAATTACACGTTGCTGCTTTGGGAAGAATTAAACAAGTTAAGAGAATAGCTAAAAATGATTTATTCAAAAATATAAATGACAAACCAGACAACTCCAAGGTATTTTCTGGCCACCTGATAGAGATTTGGATATGTGGCTTTTAAGTGTTCCCATTCCTCTATCGGATTTTGTTTTAGATTTGAAAGCGGTGCAGAAAGGTAGATTCGTATTTCTGCACTAATTGTATCTTGTATCATCACTATTTGTTACATGTTTTAATCTAACATTTTGTTGCTCCATATATCAATTTCTTTATTCTGTAAATGTGAATTGTCGTTGTCACTATAGACTCAGGCGAAGAATTGTTTGACCTTCCTTCTTTGGAATTTATTTCGTTAAGGACGAGGCTATTTATTATTTTTTAAGACATTGAGGACGCAATGGGATTATTAATATGTCCATTTTTGAATCTGGAATCAAAAAATGTACCATATGCTAATAAATTCACG